>VYXC01009539.1:1271595-1447214 GCA_013397175.1 Platysteira castanea
CTCCGGGCCCGCGGCGGCAGCGCCGGTGCCCTGCAGCTACCGCATCCCCCCAATAGCGGCAAGCGGGAGCCCCCCGCCCCGCCCGGGCCGCGGGCAGGGGGCGGCGCCCGGCGGGGACCCCCCCTCCGCCAGCTCCGGGCCCGCACTCCTTCTCCTTCCTCGTTCACGCGCTCCCTGCCAGGGGACGCGGCTTCCAACCCGCTGTGCTCCCGCACGCTCCCCTAAACCCCCACGGGCCCCCGGCAGCACCTCTCACCATGGACCGCTGCCGGGTGCTCCTCGGGCCCGTGCTTCCTGCGGCTGACAGCTGAGGAGAGCCCTGCCAGCGCTGGGGCGGCGGTGGCGGGGCTGTGCCGGCCATCACTCCCGGCTGCTCGGCAAGGGGGGCTGCGGCCAGGAGCTGCCCGTGCGAAACGGGACACCTGAGCCCTCGGCCAGGCCGGGCAGCAGCAGCCCCGCCCGGCCGCGATCGGGCAACAGGCGGCAGCTGCGGGCTGGGGCAGCGCAGGTCGGTCCCTCACAGCCAGGGAACACACCAAGAGGCGTTCTGGGCCCCGTGGGATGTGGCATCGCCCTTCCTTCCCATGCTGCCTTCTCGTCCTTGGGATTCTGCCTGGCTGTCCCGCAAGAGGTGCCGTTCCTGGCTGCCGTCTCCCCTGTGCAGGAAGGTGTCTGCTCCTGATGCCTGAAAACGGACTTTGAAGGCAGAAATACTTTTGAGTGACAGCATGTAGCCACGGTAGATCCAACTTCCCTGGCTGTTCACAGATGGATGTTAAGTGTTTCTCTGGCAAGCTCTGACCTGAGCCAGCTCTGTCAATAGGTGCCTGGCCTGCTGGGCAGTGCTCAGGAAGGAGAATTACAGTCTGTGCACAGATATATTTCTTGCTCTTCCTGTCCACTCTTTCAATGAGATGTCACCAAACAGCAAAATTAATCGCTGGCAAGGAAGAAATTCATGTGTGAGCTCGCAAAGCACAGGAGTGAGACAGCGATTAAAGTTTCTGTCTAATTCTAGGAGATCAAGCTTGTAATAGCTGGAGAATGAGACTTAAGCTGCTTTACATATTCCTTCACATGTAAGATCATTAAGGCATCTGTGGTTATTGCACCTGATGGCAGAGGGAGCCTTGTTGGAGGTGTTAATAGTGGCAAAACTCTGTGGCTGTGGGCATGTGCCATGTGACAGGCTGCTAACCTTTTGTCACCGTGACCTGACACATTTGACTAAACCACTTTTCCTGGCCCCAATCTCTTACCTGCTCTCCGGTGTCACATATTTATTGCAGGAGTAACAGCTCTTCCTGCTTAATGGGTTTCTTCGATGCAAACCCTGAGCTGGTTGATAATGGCTGCCCTGGACATTTTGTTACCCTTAACTTGTGGGTGATAAAAGATGAATAAAGCTGTCAAATATCCTATTGATTATGTGATTGATATGTATCCTGACTGCCCTTCTAACACCATTCTCTTGGTGTTTCTTCCATTCTCTTTCTTTCCTGGGGTTTGGGTGAGGATGGCAAGAGGAACCAGACCTCTAAAACAGCACTGAACCTGCAGTCTGTCGGCCCAATCTGTTCCCACCCACCACCTCTGTGTGAAGAATACAACTCTTGGCAAAAATATATGTCAGATCTCAGGCCCTGCATCTTTCTGATGTTAAGTTATGGTGTCCCTGATTTCGAGGCCCCAGTAGTTTCCTCCCTGATGTCTTCTTGCCTGATGTTGGGGGGTGGAGTTTGATAGAAAATCTGCCAGGGTCACATAACAATGAATAAAGCCACAGTTGTGGCCTTGTGATCCTGATGCCAAGTGGGATGTAAGAGATGAGGGTGTAGTTCCAACTCCAGTACAGGTTCCTCCTGCTTTTAACAAAAATACCTGCCAAAGACAGACCCGACAATCAGTTGGGCTGAGGAGCTTGCTGTTGGTATGACTGCCTCCCTGGGACAGCAAGACCTCATTTTCATCTCCCATTAGTCCCATCCAAGGCATTAACACATACTGGGACCTGGCACAGGCTCTACTCCTCCATACGTTAGAGAAGAATTCTTAGAAACTTCAAACCACCAATTTTAAAAATTATTTTTAAAATTAATTTGCATCATTGGAACAGGTCCCATATAGAAATCTCCACTGGTGGAACCACAGAAAAATGTAGGCTCAAAGAAGTCCTAGAAGTCCTTGGAGGGTCAACTGCTCCAACCTCCTCCCACTTACCCACTACAAAATCTGTTAGCTGTGTTTAACAGCTGAGGGATCATGGAAACTCTCGTGAGTTTGGTATTTATAGGAACATAATTATCACATCTGCTAGGCCAGAAATATAAACAAGATCTCTCTCTCTAATCATGTTCAGATATCTCCAAGTCAACCCAACCACTGTTTTTTCCATCATGTTTGGTGTTCCCTTTGGGAATGCTCTCGGCTCTCATAGAAAGGGCGTTAATGATGCACCGAGAGCATGGATGTACAAATCCTTTCCCCCAGTCCCATCCAAACAAAGAGATACAGAACGGGGGACGCTTGCAAAAGATCACTGAAGAAATCTCTATGCAAGTGACATTAATTTCCATTCCTTAAACGCAGATATGCGAGCAGAAAAGCCACACAAGTGCCCGTGAATGCGAGCACGCTGGAGAGCTCCCACAGAGCCGCGGAGCTCCAGTGCCTGGGAGTCAGCTGGGAAGCAGAGTGCCACAACAGCTGGGCCAGCAAAGGAGCAAGCCCCGGGAGAGGGAGCAGGATGCGAAGATGCTGCAGTGCACAACTGCAGTGAGGGACTGATTATCCTCATCTCAGAGCAGGCAGAGTTTGAAATGGAAATGAGGAGGAGATTTCCCTGCCACAGTACCCAGCAGCTACAGCAGACGCTGCTCTAAGACAACAGGGAAGCAGGCAGCACGCTGCAGGGACTTTTGTTTCGCCATTATTCGGCTCATCTCAGAGCCCTCCTTTAATTGTTACTCCAAAAGTTTCATACAGGAGTGAAACATGAACAAAAAACTGCTTCCACCTTCACATCTTGACATTGATATTGAGGTCTCTGTGCATGTGGAGACTTCAGCTTGTGTACTCACAGCAGAGCAAATTAGCAGTTCTTTGCACAAGTCTCATCCTTCTGGGCTTGGAAACAAAACACTGCCTGCGATGCCATGCGAAGGGCTCCGGAGCCAGGAATTCCAAAGGCATCTGAGCTGCAGGAAGTACACAGCTTCACAGGCTCACAGAGCCCCAGAATGGCTTGGGATGGAAGGGACCTTAGACGTGTCCTCATTCCACCCCCTGCCAGGGTCGGGAATGCCACTCCCTAGCTCAGGTTGCTCAAAGCCCCATCAGATGTGTCTGAGAACAGCTCAGATACACTGAGCACCTCCTCAACCCAAAATTCCTATGAGGAAACCAAACCCACCTTCACTGATGTACTTCAGTTCTCCCCCAACCCTTCAAAGCTTCCATACACACAGATTCCAGGTGAGGATCAATGCAAACATCTCACCAACTTTTGTCTCTGCCCAAAAGAGAGGTTTGATTTGTCTTGTCATCATCCTTCATCGCAGCTTGAGGATTTTTTTCCTACTTTTTTGTGACTTTAGGGAACTCTTAGCTTTCTCAGGTAGGATATGCATCTTCTGATGGCACCTAAAAAAAAAAAAAAACCCAACAGAAAGGAAAAGAAACCTCAGGTCCCTGTTTTAGTTATGACAGAAGTACTTAATCAAATACATGCCCAGGAATACCACGAGTCTCTATGCAAGGGTAAATGTTCTGAATTTTATACTGCAATGTTTTTACTTCAGCACTTCCCATCCAAGGATCTCATGGAGCTTAATTCAGGTGTCATTACCCCCATTTTGCCAGACAGTTGAAGTGCAGCAGCTGCTGTTTGACCAGGGGCACTGTCTGGAGGTAGATCGGGTAGTTTGACCTGATTTTACATCTTTCACATTCACACAGCTACATAGAGTAAGTTAAAAGGGATTTCTGAGATACTTCCCACTAAAATGCATTACATCACTATGGCATCCACTACATGCACTAAATTCCAATCTTTGGATTAATATTCAGGGGTAAACATAAGTCTGGATCTATATCCACAGTATACATGCTCACACCCTCCATGCAGTGAAAGAATAATTCAGTATTTTTATGCAGCAGTCACCTCCAAAAAAAAATACTGCTCTCCAAGGTAAAGTCAAGCAAATAATACTAATAGTAATTGCACTATTTCTTCCTTAAAATATACTCCTCCATATGATTTCTCTAGAGGAAAACATAGAAGATGTCTTTTGATTGCCTTGTGTTCCCTTTCTAAAGCATTTGGGAGATCAAACTTGAATAGTTTAAATATGAATTTTAAAAATGAACTTTAAAATTGAGATTCACATTGCCAAATATTATGTTGGGACATATTTGTACCAGTAGCAATACCGTAGCCATCCATGCAGGAAACAAAAGCAATACACATTTTCTCCAGTCACAAATAAACTAATTTCTAAACCCAGCTATTTCTAGACCGGAGTTTATATTCTATTTATAAAAATAGAAGGATTGATGGTGGCTTGAGGGGAATTCATACTTAAAACTGATTTAACAATAAATTAGTGCAAAACATGCAGAATGTGTGTAGGGCTATTTTTACAGAAATAAAGATGCTAAATTCATCCCAAAAATTGTTTGCTGTGAATTATTCACTTTGTCCTGTCAGTTCCTAAACCTTTATGAAGGTTCTGTGGAAAGCAAGAAAAAAACAAATCAAGCATATGCAAAGCAAAACAGCATCAAAAGTCAAAGAAGTCTCCAAGGGAGATGAACTTCAATGCCACAGTAGGGTAAACAAATGGAATTATTTACAATATACGATTATCATTTGCAATGCTATTTTATTCATTATTTAATCACTCACTGGGTCTCCCTTGTAGCCCGTGGTAAACGACAGAGCCGTTTTGTTCTGTCTTTCACCTCCCATGTCTGCATGGAAATGAGAGGGTTTATCTAACATTCGGATACATCACACAAGTTACTGCCTCCTGCCTGCCCAAAACACACTCCTTTCCCTCCAGCTGCTCAGGGGGCACACAGATCTCAAGGTTAGAAGATTCCAGGAGTTGAAAATGGGCTCAAGATCACGAATTTCCTATAACTGGGCCTTGCTTTCACCGTCTGTTGCTATTTTTGTCATGCTCTCACTTTGAAGATGTCTCCACTATTCCAGCTAGATTTCAGGAATCTCATGGTTTCCTTCACAATTTGCATAACCACGTGTCAATCAAGGGCTAAGCTTAAGCACCTCTTCTCTTAATCCCCTAATTCGCAGAGGGGGGACAGAGGGGGCGGCTCCGTTAAGCGGTGGAAATCAGCCAAAGGCGGATACTGCCAGGATTAGCCTAATCCAACTGCTACAGCTATTCAATTCCGAGACTAAGGGTGATAAAACCTCTTTTCCCAGTCAATCAATCATTGTGATCGACTTGCAATTAAAAAAAAAAAAAAATATCAGTGAAAGTTAATGAAATCAGCAGAATTATGTCAAATGACAGGGCTGAGAAGGTCTCGTGGTAGAAACATCCCTCTATTGCTGGGAAGGGAAGTCAACAAATTGTAAGAATCCTTATAATTAAGAGCTTATCAAAGCACTTTATCCCATCAAGCACTGCCTTACAGATACCAGGTATCACTTTTCTTAACACTTAAGGAAATTAAGAGCCACGAGGGTGCTTGAAACATCACAAGGAGCGAGCCAGGAGCGGAAGGTGACATACCACAGTGCATCCTAACTGATTGAGGAGGTTACCCCGGGAAACAGGAGAAGAGGAGTCATTGCTGGCTGAAGCTGATCCCAGGCTCTGCTGTCACTGCCAGTTCCATCTGTGAGCAAATCCCAACCAACAAGACTTCTGAGCTTCCTTCCTAACTCCTTGTGCAGTAACCATCATCCCACCACCAACCCTCAGAGAACAATTACATGCTCCGTCTCCTTTCCTCCTTTTGGATTGTCTCAAATAATAAAGGTGTTTGCAAATACCGTCTCACTAAAAACAAGGACCTTCAGCTGGTGATTGCTGAAAATGAGGGTTTTGCACTGGAAGAGTGAACAAACCTCGCTAACAAATGCAAACCCACGGGCTGTGAAGAGCCCTCTGCCACCTTGCAGGGCATGTCATACTCGGTTTGACTTCCCTTGCCAAATTCATTTGATCCCAGTTTCTGTGCAGCCTAATGAAAACAGGATTGGCTTCATTTACTGTAGGTGATTTCTTAATAGCTGCTTCACATTCCTCTAATAACCCATCCCCACCTTCCTCATCCCGGGTGTGCATGGAGCCAACTGAGACTTTAGCACAGGCTCTGACACTGACAAATGCCTGGTTTTGATCACCTGAGGTTGTGTGAATCTATCACACACACATCAAAATCAAACGCAACATAAGGGAAGCATTAATTAAACCATATCAAACACAGACTTGACAAGACTATGATTTAAGTATAAAACTGCCTGAAGAATTGTGATTCAATATTTTAGTTCATAACCCACTTTTTATATCATTGTACAGAACTGGAAAAAAAACTGGAACGCTTCCCCCCTCCACCCCCTTCATCTGTTTTATTTTATCTTTCAACTCGAGCTGGCAAGTCTGTCTCAGCATCTCCCATGAAAAAAAGGTGACATAAATTGCTCAGAGAGTTGAAAGAGAAGAAAAGCTTGTAAACAAGTTACCTATTCTCATTCCCCATCCCCTAACTCCAAAGAGAGAAACATCAGCACGCCTTGCCAAGAATACAGTTTCTTCTCCTTCAGATCCAGGAGGATTGCTCTGTGCAACAGTTACTGAGGTTCCTCTGAAATTCTTTGTAGTATCCTAGATCACCAGAATATTCCAAGAAGCTAGGAGGCATATCTGGTTGGATCCTTAGGGAACAGTTGAGAGCTGATTTACCAAAGATTTGCTGCAGATGTTATTCTGGTCCAAACACAAATGCTTTGGACTGCTTGTCTTGAGACCTTTGTGAGATTTCTGACACTCCCTGCTCCGAGTTCAGCTGGAAGCTAGGAGTCTAGGAAGTCACAAAATCTACAAAGAATAAAAACTGAACAAATCTTTAAACGTGACTACATTTATGTGTTATAAATCACAGAGCCACTCCTGCAGGCCATCAAGGAGCAGGCGGCTGTGGGCAGGAGCTGGGAGATGTGTGGTCCAAGCAGGGGGAATGCTGGAATAGTGCCCCAAATGATCCCCAGGGCCAGCACTCTGTGAGCAAACGGCACCTCCAGTGTTAATTTAGGTCCTTTCAAGCCTATCTGCCATCCTTTAATGTCAGAAAGGCTTATGAGAATATTGAAAAGGCCACTCTGGCCTGACATTTGACGCCAGTGGAGGTCAGGGACACAACCCCCATGTCAGAGCCTGTTGGGAGGGCAACTCCAACTTTCCTCTAATACTTTGCAATTTCCTTTTTTTTTCTCGGCTCTAGGTATAGAGAATATATAAATATATATTTTCTTGGCTTTTCTAGGTATATCCTCTTTCTCCCTCTTAATCTCAGGCTAGGCTTTCTTTTTTTCTTTTTACACTTCTATGTACATCACTCTCCTCTGCTTCTCTGGCTTCATACATAAGAAAAAGAAATAATGTCTTTTTTTATCAGTGGGAACTCATCACTTCCACTTTCTGATAAACAGAGCTACTGTGACTATCTCACATTTCCACTCATGTATCACTGGCATCCAAATTCACCCATCAGCAGAGTCTTGGCACGGTGGAAAGATGATCCTAAACAAGAGTAAGATGCAAAGTTTTCCCCTAGAGTGGTAAGAACCTTCCCTGGAAAGTCCAGTGTTTGCTGCAAGCACGGGGCAGGCCTGTTTGCTCACTTTGTAGCCTTCTGCAGTAGCCACAGCGTGAGGGCTTTGCAATTCTTCAGTTTGTGATGAATTTGCTACCAAGTGATCTTCAACGTGCTTGGATGAGAAAGGGAATTTCAGTCACAACAATGTTGTTGTTGTTGTTGTTGTTGTTGTTATGCTGGATACATCTGCCAGAGCACAAATGTCACATCACTGCTCCCATACATCCCTTCCCCTTCTTTGCCATCTGCTTCTGGGGTTGTCACTCAAAGCAGTTTCTGCACTCTCCATTGTTGTCTTCACGTTGCTTCTGTGGACCCGGTTTAATTTCATGTTTGCAGCCTCAATGTTACCCAGCATGCAAGTTAATGAAGTTTGTGTGTGTCATTTATCTTACTCCTCCCTGCCTCCAAAATGTGTACGTTTGGAAATCTGATAAATTCATTACTTTTTTTTGACAGATCCTGGTGCAGCTTGAAAATGCTCCACCAGACTTCTCTGCATTGGCCACATTGATTTATCAGATTAATTTAACTTCTTTGAGGAGGCTTTCAGTAATAATCGGCTCTATTGTGTTCACAAAAGTAACTCAAAATGTAGAAATGTTAATTAAGATCTCGAGTTCTGATTTGGCTTATTGTTAAGATAAGGACAGCTCTGCAATCCAGTTCTGTTTGGCTTCCAGGAGCCTGAAGAAGTTCAGAGGTCCCAGAAGCAGCAGAACATCTCAAACTCTCCTCTTTTCAAAATGTGCAGCTTGTTCAGAGCTCTGCCCTCAGTCTTTCCTGCATTACTGTAAGGACAGAGCAACGTGGCAGTGAGAGCATTAATAAGATAAAACTCCTTATTTCTTGGCACAGGTAACAGAATAGAGATGAAGGCTTCCAAACAGCAGGAAAATGCACAGATAGAAGAGACAAGAACATACAGATACTAAACTAAACTAGACTAAAACTAAACTAGAAGATACTAGAAATTATGCAGATCATTTCATGAACTACACAAATTGCATTAAAATTCAGATAACATTTAATTCTTCAACATTTCCCTGTTATTCTCAGTTACTGCTGCCATCTCTAGATGCCTGATGTCTCCCTGATTTCCAGGTTAAAATTGGAATTGCTCTTCCAGGGACCGTCCCAGTGCAAGTTGTGTTTGCAAAACTCACTCGAAATGTCTGTAGATCATGTCCTTTCCAGGAATTTCCAGCCCCCAGTGGGGAGAAAGGGCTTGGATACACTACTTGTTGCTATGGCAGCTACTAAAGCTGCTGCTCACAAAAATTTTTGAATTGCTCTCTGTATTCAAACATGCTTTGAAATCAGGTTAAAAATCAACAGTTTCAGCACTATTAAAGAGCCGATTACTCACTTCTTTAGGTTCTCCAAAAAAAAAAAAAAAATTAGAAAAAAATGTATTTGTGTTAAAGCTGAATCACATGCAGTCTGTAAAGATTTTTTTAGATAGAGATTTGAAGCAGCCCTTATAAATAATTGAAATAATTTATATAATTAAATTAGAACGCACTCTTTTTCTTGATAATTTCGGAAATGAGCACCTGTTATAAATGTGAACCCTAGCTGGAGACAAGCTGCATATCAAGCAACACATTCAAAAAATGGTATGAAAATAGGTTTCTAGGCGTGGTATTTGTGGGTTGGGAGAGCAGCCAGCCACGCTGCTCCCATGGGGTGGAGTGCTGGACCCCCACGTGCACTTGTGACAATGGCTCTGAACAAGGCTTTGGACACACAGAGATATCTCCCCTTCTGCTAAAGCATCTCTGAAGCAATTTCATGCCCACATTATTGTATTCATTTCATTATGATGGCTGATAATTAAAAAGGAAACATTAAAATGGGTGTATTAGCCCAGATGGAGGGGCTGTCTGTCCAGGATCCTGCCCACCTCAGCCAAGACCAACCCATGCAGTTTGGAGATCCAGATGGAAAGGGAATGGTTGATGCTCAAATAAAACCTAGAGAGATGAACATGCACTGAAGAGCTTCCCCCTACAGCTGCAGAGGAGATAAAGCAGAGGGCATGGAACAAAGGCTGTGGTGTTCAAGGAGCAGCTTTTCTTTGCGTTATTCTCAGAGGGTTTTGTCTGAATTAATAAACAATGCCCTCAGGGAAGAGGTTGGAAGAGACTTTGGCAGGATGTTAGCCCTTCCTGAGCTGGGGAGACAAGCCAGCAGCCATGCAGCAGTTATGGAATAATCTGCCCATAGGGAAGCTTCTTCTTAGCCCTCATTAGTTAGAGGTGGGGCTTTACCCTGAAGCATGAAGCACAAATCTAGGAACTTTAAAAGCATTAGTAATAAGAAATCCACTATTAGCATTGTTTCAGCTCCTTTTAATTGACCATAATGCAAATATATTTAAAATGTTTAAAGGATACTTGAATGGAATTCCAGAAAACAGTTCTCTGTGCTGCTATCTTGTTTTGATCTATTACAATGCCCGAAGAAAATTAGCTCACGTCTTAAATAATTCATGCTTTTATTGGGTCAGAGGCTCTTTCAGAGCTGATGCTCTGCCAATAGAAATGGCAGGGATACAACTGACAAATCAGACAGGAGCATTATCCATAAAGTTTGAAAGCTGGATCTAATCCCAGCCTTCTTGAAGGAAAACGTGTTCTGAGGAGAAGCTGCTTGTCTGGCTCGCTCCTTCTGAAGCAATGAAGGTTTTCCCAGCAGGTGCACTGCCTTCAGGTTGTGCTGGTGATGGGCAGAGACAGAGCTTAGAGCAGTAATAACAGAGAGATCATTCAAGTCACCTGAAGGCAAGCAGGAGTTTAACCCGGCCACAGCCACACCGAGCCTTTCTGCAGCACCAGTAACCAGCCAGCACTGGCTCCTCCAGCTCTGGACAGTGATATCACCCTGTGGAAGGTGGAAATGCTGCTGCACCTTTATAAAATCAGCCCAGCAATCGACTGGGCACAGTCCTACGGGTGCACTTAACCCCCAGCACTTCAGCAACACACACCAATGGCATTTTTCGTGATTCAGCTCCTTTTAATAGACTCATAAGTGCTTGACATTCGTAATGATGGATCGCTATGAGTCCAAGTGGAACCAAACACAACATGCCAGTTAAAATCCTGAGTTAAAATCCTGGAAGGGAAACTTTTACTTCGTTGTTAGCAGTGAATTGTCTCTGCTGGAAGGACTCCACGGACAGTTGAGTTAATTCAGCCAGGGTGCTGCAAAAGGCATGGATAAGCAATCCATTTGGGAGAGGTGGTAATGCAGCACTACGCTGTTCAGAGATAATCAAATGTCAGCCTGGCAACTCTGCTGATAGGATCATTAAAAGATGGGCTCAATTCCACCAACACTCCCAAGATTTTCTTCCGTCGAGATGGAAACAGCTTTACCTCACTTAGAGGAAAAATGAATATTTGCATATATAAAGCTCTTTTATCCCCAAGTACTTCAAGCAGTATGGACTGGATTTATAAATAGACCATTGGCAGGTGTCTCTGGACTTGTGATCAGTTATTGATTCTCTGGCCCTACACGTACAGTGGAACCTGTTTGTAGATGTTCTCAGAATAATCACAAACACACAAAGGACAAAGGGATCAGGCTCTCTTTGCTTGTCATGTGCAGGTGTTGGGTAAGCAGGAGAGGATGTTCTTAAAGAGTTAAACAGACTGGTGTAAGACAGATGTTCATGGGGTGCTCAATTCTGCAATCACTTGCTTCTCTGCCACTGAAAAAAAGAAGACATGTTCAAGTAAAATTTGAGGTCCAAATATAAGGTGACACAAATCTGATGCTCTGAAATTATCTTGGTTAGAGCTTTCTCAAACAAGAAACCAGAGCTCAGTTGCTCTGGTATTTATTGCTCCAAAGAGAAGCATTAAGCTGAGCAGAGAACTCCAGATCTGGGATCTGGCCTTGCCATCAAATGTGGAACACTCTCTTCTGTCCAGTTAATATTTCCCACTAGGAATCAGTACACCTGGCTGCTGTTTATCATTCTTGTGGATCTGCTGAAGTTGAAGCTGTGTTACTTCTGGCTCTCTAAGAAGGCATCAGCACCAGACCAGGGGGTTGTGAGAACATTTAGAGAAGGTCCAGAATACCTATGTTTAAAAAAAAAAGGCCCAAAAGACTAAACCCTGGGATTAAAGTCATTAAAAACAAAAGCAGAAGCTAATTATGTTCCTAGTAGGGTTATTTCTTCTTTAAAAAAGGATTCTTTAACCCAGCCACTTGAACTAATCCACCTGCATGCTGAATGGATTATTACTCTAAAGGGGTAAGGACAGCTTGTTTCTCACCCCTGAGAGCAAATGTGAGTTATTTTGCAGAGCAGCAGGAAAGGCACAGATCTGTTTGGCATGCACTCCACCAGCTAGCTGAGAGCACGTTGGACAGCAGCTACATCCCCATTAGCCAGCTTTTACAAATGAAGCTTCATCTGAGGAGTAATAAATGCCACTTGCATTTCTTTTAACATATTTTCCATTATACAGCTATCCCAATAACCTCCCAGGAAAATGCGGAGGTCAAGGGAACAGTCCAAGTTGACAGTGCTGAATCTCAGAACCACTGTTACTAAACACAGCAATTTGGAAACTGAGAATTGCTGATACGATGACGATGTGCCAGCCAGAGCAAAGGTGACCATAAGGGCACAGAACACTTGAGCAGGACCATCAGCAGGGCAGAAGAGCAAAGAGAGTAAAAACTGGTCTGAGGAAATCTACACCAGTGGAGTGTTTACAGAGAGGGAGGGATGAGTAATGTGCCAAGTGAAAATAAGTCTATAAACCAAAAAGTGAAATGAAATGTTGCATCACACACATCCTCTAGCTCATAAATACAGATGCTGGAATCACAGAGGGCTGCTGGGCTGACTCATTTCACAGTCTCTTGGGAGAGAAAATTGCTGTATAAAACAGTGGGGCTTCACACAGAAACTTATAAATAAAGGTTCCTAAGAACAGTGTAAGCACTTTACAAAAGTGACAGATGCGACGTGTAAGTGGAAAGAGGTGACTTTCTCAAGAAAGGCCTCTGCTGCAAGAATTTTCCAGAAGCTCATGACCACAGCACACAAGTGGTTCTCCTGGGAACTTCCCTGCCCTGCAGTTCCTGGCAATGGTACCTCTGGGAGGTGGCATTCTTGGTAGGCACCATTTGGTACTTTCCAGGATGGTTCCTGGCATTTTGATCCACCGAAGAGCACACACACTTTCCTAAAAGTCAGCAATGCTGCTCTACTGTAGAAAATCAGGAAGGGAATTAGCAGCTCCCTTTCACATTGTGTCAGCCTGTCAATAAAGACAAGTCACTGAGTTCTTCCTTGGCTGCCATTTGTGGCAACTTACCAAGACAATTTTACCTAAGCACAAACACGTAAAATATGTCCCATGCTCCTTCAACAGCCTGGAGTCCACTGCATAAACCATCCACTTCCCCTTCCCTTTGCAAAAATCCTCCGAGCAGCAGGAGAAGAGGACAGGATTTATTGACGCAGGTCCAGAAGCCCCCAGATGGCAGGAGATTGCAACAGTCATAAGAACAAAATAACACAGCTAAGTAAAAATAAAGCTTACACAGCTACTGCTAAACTTACCAACAAGCCTTCCTCCCAAGCTTGAACCAAAAAAAGGAAGGACTATTTTGCAGCAATCCAACTGGAACGTAAAACCCTAAAGACAAACTCAGAGCAAGGGCCTTCTTCACATAGAACACAGCCTTTGTGTCTATTCACAGGGGAGCAGGGTAATGTGAACTCAGTGTATTCTGAATTTCAGCATCTTTTCCAAAATCCAAGTGATCTGTTAAGGCAGAGTAGACGTTCAGATGTTCTGCACATTTCACCCAGAATAATGATAAATAAAGAAATCCTGAATATCGCAAGCAAGGCCAGATTTTCAGGTTAACACAGAAACTTTTCTCCTACAGAATCAGTAGTTTCTAATGTCCATACCTGCAGAAGGAATATTGTCAGGGAAGGGGCTCCCATGCAGGGTCACCAAGTGATTTGGATTTTTTAGTTGGGATTTAGGATAGTTCATGTTGGAAGGCACCTTCAAAGGTTCTGTAGTCCAAGGTTCTGTAGGACCAATTCCTGACCAGCAGCATTTGATGTTTCAGAGGGTAATACAGTGACAGTTTCTCTATTTTAGATTCTTCAGATATGCCCCAGAAAATTCACTCCTCGACTGTCTTTAAGAAGAAGGGCAAGATTCACCACTGGTCACGTCTGTACTTCCGTAACAGCAGGGACACCATTGGAATAGTACATCCCAAAATACAACCCTGTCAGCTCCAGTCCTTCCCATTGAAAGGCACTGAGGTTTTACAGCATGGCACGATGGATTGCTTTAAAAAGTGCTGATTTCTCTAATCTCCAGAGGAAAGGCAGTTCCCCTTTCTCAGTGTTTCCTAGACCCTTTTGTTCAAGGAAAAAAAAAAAGACTGCCCAAATAAAATGTCATGCCTTTCTTCTCCCAGTCTGTATCTTCAAGTACATATTTAAAGCACAGAAACATTTAATGGAAGATGTGGGAAAGCAGTTCCAGTTCTGAGGCGTGGATTTT
Source organism: Platysteira castanea (assembly GCA_013397175.1). Classification (NCBI taxonomy): domain Eukaryota; kingdom Metazoa; phylum Chordata; class Aves; order Passeriformes; genus Platysteira; species Platysteira castanea. The sequence continues at coordinate 1,286,013 of VYXC01009539.1, forward strand.
TATTTTCAGTGGTACAATCTTTTCACATTAGTAATCATGTCTAGATAAATTCTGTTATCCCAACAGTCAGTTCTGGGACAGGAGTGGGAGGAGGTTCCAAGTCTCTGGGAATTTGGATGAGTTTTTTCTACTTTTCACACGACAAAAAGAAATTCTAAACCTTTCGGCGCCGATGGTGCATCAGCACTGGAAGACTGGAATTCTGAAGTCTTCAAGGATAGAAAAGCTGTTTTGCTCCCAGTCCTGTTCTGGAGATCTGATATCAGGATATGATAGCAGCTAACCTGCGTGGGTATTATTCAGATCTTCCAGAGCTTTCCCATATTCACACACCTGGCATCACTGAATAAGCACTGCAAGTACTTACACAGCATATCTGAGCTTACATCTGCTCCTTACTCAGCCTATTATTGGCTTTAACTAAGTGAAAGGCAGAAATGAGATGTCACTTAACATGGATTCTCCTGCACTCATTCCCTTGTAGCTTTATCAGGGATTCACACGTAGTCAAACCTGGAAGATACGTGCTTGCTTTAGTAGATCTGACATCCTGATAAGAGATGAAACACTTAACACTTGAGGCAGAATGTTATACTGGCCAAAGTTAGAGACAGTACCCAGGAGATAATTCCTTCTGCGGGTTTAGAAATCTCAGCTCAAAACAATAGATCCTAATACCTCTCATCATTGTCGTTTGGGGATGGTAAAACAAAAACCAGAACACAAACCCCACAGCCAGATCTGAAAGGAGTGGACACAAACCCAACCCACACAGGTCTTCTTTCCCTTGAACCCTTCCTGCCCTGCAAGGACCAATTCAAATTGCTTTGTCTGACACCACTGTGCACCACTGCCCTTCTCCCCAGACCATCTCTGGTTATACCACTTTTCTCCCGAGGAGGAGGTCACTATTTCAAACATTCCTTTCCTTACCCTAACACACTATCAGAGCCCGTCAATATTCAAACTCTGGGTGAACAAACCCTTATAACTCAAGTGGTATTTTGTTTTGTTTCATGTATTTCTATCTTAGTTAACACACCAGGTTGCACTTTCCCAGTTTGATGCTCACCTGCAAGCCAACAGCAGTAACTGGATTATGAGCTGGGGGCCCCGAATTTTGGGGCAGCTCTTTCAGACTAGCCCAGGCTGGGTTTAAGTGGGCTAAGTGTCCATTAGCAGACAGATTAGGTGCACTCCTGGAGTGTCTCTGCTGACTTTGTTTCATGCTATAGAAATCCACTTTGTGCACTCCAAGAACCCCAACGCAGTGAATGAGAGATTACCTTAAAAGCTTACCACTGACCTGAATTAAAGCATCAGGGTAAATACCCACCTGACAAGCAGAATTTCTTTTATGTATCCAAGTAGTGTTTTGACCTGATTCACAGCACTACGTAATGCAACCCCAGCAGTTCCAGTTCCCCAGCGTTAGTCACTATTCACTAATGAAAGGAATATTACATTAAGGAGTTGATGAAATGAGGTTGACAGGTAAGCAAGAAGAAAAGGATGAAATCAACTTACACAATCAAAATCCTAGGGGCCATAAGTTACTTTTATTAAAATGTATATTACTAAGAAAGAGAGAAAATCAACATTTAGAACAAGATTTCAGTCATAAAGTCCCATTCTTTTTTAAACTTTATGCTGGCTTTTAAGTCAGTGTTTAAGAAATTAGTGCTTCAGTGACAGCTGTGATCAAAGCTTCTCCCTCTGCAGTCAGGAAACAAAGCTGCTGCAGCTTCCCTGATGACGGATGTGTTTCCAGCACTTCCACGCTCTGTTCCAACCTATTGCCTGCAACTGATTTATAACCTTTCCAGAACGGCTTTTATATCTGTCTTTGGGTTTTGTTTAGTTATTTAGCATTCAAAGTTTCATTTTATTTCTATGCATTAATAATCCCTGCAGGGGTGCTTCTTTAGCACTTTCCGGATACAGTCTCATCACTGCCCGTGAGGTCCTGCTCTGCCAGAACATCCTGCCTTCTCCATTTGGTTGGATTGCATGGAGCAGTTATTCATTCCAGCTGATGCTGGATGAACCTGGGATCACCAGTGAGCCCTCAATCCCAAAAAGACTTGTGCATACTAAAAAGCACATGCTGCGAACGCATTATTGGAAACAAGGAAGAAAAAAGTTCCAACCTTTTCTTTGGGTGAATGCTGGCCTAGGTAAGAACAGTTCTGTGAAGGTCTTGAGAATATACTCTAATCCTAAAATCACCCCTAAGCTGCAAGGGACCCACAGGATCATCAAGTCCAACTCCTACCCCTGGACAGGACAACCCCAAGAATTCCACCAAGTGCCTAAGAGCACTGCCCAAACACTCCCTGAGCTTGCTGTGTGAGCAAAAAATGGAGCTGTCCAAGGACAAACCCAGGTCTGTACAAGGCTCTGTGATGTTGTGTGGATGAGGAGATGCAGCCTGGGAAGTGCACAACCCCAGCATGGAAAGACACACAGCATGCATTGAACGCAGAGCATGCAATATAAATGAAGCCCACATGCAAGCTTTGCAAATAAAATATTCAACCACTTAGTGAGATAAGAAATAGGTGGATGCATAAGAGGATTACGCTGTATAAAGAAGAACTCTAGCTGGAAGTGTTTTGGGGTTAAACTCCTTTCCATCTGCTTGATCCCAAGTCCCTGGGGTTATGTTTGCTCTCTGTCACAGATGAATAAAGGTTTGTCAAGCCAGTCTGGAGCTGAGCTGAATGTCTGCAGAGTCTGAGTCAGTTTGCTCCCCACTGTCAGTCCTTGGACAAACGGCAGCACCCAGAAGAGCCAGGGGAGAGCAGCAGGACCAAGCAGCCCCTGAGGGAGGCACCCCTGCAAGAGCTGGTCGTGCCAGGCACACTCCCCACTTTCCCTTAGGAGTGACAGCACAAGCGCCAGCGAAGTCACAGGGTTTTGGCCATTCATTAAATTCAGGTTTTAGGAGGAAAATTCAACCTGGAGTTAGATTCCTCTTGCTATAAGTATATAGATATTGAAAAAAATTCTATTAATCTATATGTATAGGATTCCATTCAAACTACATGTATTTTTAATAAATGACAACTGTGGCACTGACATGACTGAGTAGACGCAATTTTAGCTGTGGATGTGAAAAATAAAAATCATCAAAATAAACAGCTCCTGTTTCCACTAACCAGAAAGAAATCATGAAAACATCTCCAGAAGTCTTGACTATCAAAGGCACAGCTAGTGAAATGCCAGGTTTTGCTCGGGTATGGAAATAGGCAGTTATAAATCTATTTTAAATGTGCATGTAATTTCAATAAGCAAAAAGAAAGTGATTCTGACAATAGTGGTGTTATTGGATTGCATTTACAACACAAATATATGCATTTCATAAACAGCAAGCAATTTGGTTTTGTGTTGAGATCTAAATTTGTCTATTGAGATTTATAGTGGGAAGGTCACAGATTAAAAACCCCTGAAATACAGAGGACTGTTTATATACTTGGTACAGCACATAAGAAATCAGGAATTTTAACAGGTTTTGGTGGGTTGGCTTTTGGGTTTGTTTTGTTGTTTTAATTCTTTTTTCAAAAATTTCAACAATATAAAGAAGACTCTGCTAAAACCACAGTAAAGTGTCTGGAAATTACAAATACTGCATAGACTAATAAACAAGGGTTACTGAGATGCATGGTTTTAATATGACTGCTTGGATAAAGCAAATGTCACTTCAAAATGGCAAAGCAGAGAGGAAAATACCCAGCCTGCATGCATGGCTGTTCAGGCAGCTGTAATTCTTCCCAAGGAACAGCCTGAGCTCAATTTATCACTCTCTCCAGTTTCAAGGTGTGCTAAAGCAGGGCTATATGAGGAAGGAAAGGTCTCATTTTATAGAGCACAGACAGCTGGGCTAGGGATTAGCAGGGCAGCCTTACAGCCAGGGCTGGATCCCATGGGAAGGGAGGGAGAACCAAGCTCAGACTCCTGCCCACACCTGCCTGCCCTGGACATTCACATCCATCCTGCTGCAAGAGCCTGTCCTGGAGATGCCCTGTTGCTGCCACATCCTGCAGGGCTTGTTGGAGAATGAGGATCAAACTCCCACTAGCTCCAGGTTTCTGTCTCACTCCCTATCACCAGTTATCCCTGCTCCCTATCCATCCTCCTGATGCCTTGGGTGGCAGAGCCATCCTCCTTCCCCACTCAGATTTTCATGGGGAGCCACGGTTGTTGGCACCTGTTAATTAATTTCCACCTCATCCAAAATCAGCTAAATCAGTCTCAGAGCACTCTGTGAAAGCCAGCACAACGTGCATGACAAGTCACAGGGCTCTGTTTCTCGTCTGGAATTACTACCCGAATGTGAATGCAGAACACAGACAACCTTATCATATCATTCCAGTTGCTTATCCACTCATCTAACACTTCATGAAATGAAAGCCAAAAACACTAAAATCAAGGCACACTTTAACGGTAGACACTTTGTGCTGATTTCCTCCCCTGAATACATTTTTAACTGGATTTTCCCCTCAATTTAAAATGATACCTTGCAATCAATTTAAGATAAGCAGAGGGATGCTCAATGCTCACATACCTCCTATAGTCAATTTAGACTCTATTATTGATACATCTTATTTTATAGGTGTTTTATCACTGTTGTCAAGCATGTAACTCACAGCTGAACAGGTGGCTGGTTTTCAGACTAAGAAAACCACTTCAAGCTCTTGCACACACAGAAAATGCTGGACTGTCTCATCTGACAGCAATGTGCTCCGGGGCCATGGCAGGGTTAATGAGGCTGGTGCTGGGCTATGGCTACATGAACAAACTGCTGCAGGCTGAGGCAGTGCAGCAGGACAGGGAATGAGCTGCTCCAGAGCCGGCTCTTCCCTTGGGGTGCAGCTCTGCTCCATCTCTCCGTGTAGCAACTCATTCTTGTAGCCACAATCCCAGGAACGTGCTGGCATGTTAGCAGCAAGGCAAGCTTATGGAAAGGGGAGGATGTTAAGAGTACTTTGAAAGGTTAAGGATCCCAGCATGCCTGGAAAGGGAAGGGAAATACACGGGTTAGGCTTTGAGTTAGGGAGATGAATGCTTGGGCCCCTCTGAAGGCCCACCACTGTGTGAATCAAGGCTGCAGCCGGGAGGCACTGGGGCAGGGGAGTGAGGTAGTGGTAGGAGAAAATAAGTTATTGGGGTCTTGAGGCAGCCTTTCACAGAGTGACAAGAGTAGGATCAGACCCCCTGAGATCCAGATCTCAGCAGGAGCTGTTGAAGGCAGATGGAGGGTGCAAGAGAAGTCTGCTCTTACAGCAGTACTTACACCTTCCTTGGAGAAAAGGTAGCAAATCACACAGAAATACTGCTCAGGCTGGACCTGGCCCACAAACCACAAGGCCAGATTTGCTACACAAAGCATACCTGCACATCCAGCTGCTGTCAGGAGCAGGACACTCAGAGTTTAGCAAAGCACCAAGCACAAGGACTTGTCCTCAGGGAAAACAGAGCAAAGGTCTCTGAAAAGGGACCGAGTGGGAGACAACACCTTAATTCCTGTCACATTAACCTGTGACACGGCTCCGCAAGGACCAGGGACGAGCTGGAATGGAGCCCTGGGCTCCGGGTTCCTGCAGGGAGGCCCCTGGTCAGGGCAGTCAGGACCTGTTGGTGCCCCTGGGCCCTGATGGCCAAGCAAACACTTCCCTCACGACCTTTCTGTGGACATGATTTCAGCACCATCTCACTGAAGCACTGGGAGAAGCCCAAGTTTTTAAGATTTCTAAAACTTTTTCAAGAAGGATGGTGACATACAAGTGTAATTAGCATAAACTCCACTCATCTAAATACACACTTTAATTAAAATCATTTAAAAACCCCTTCAAAATAATCTTTTCCTGAGGTCAATCAGCATAACAGCTCTTGATCCTGACCCTACCGAGACTGGCATATTCTCCACGCTCTGTTTGCAGTCCCATTGACTTTAACACCACTGCTAGGAGAAATTCCTATTAAGGCAATGAATCCCTGTCACTTTGCAGTGCTGGAAGAGACCAGGTGCATCCTCCTCACTGCACACTGAATAACAAACGAGCTCTGTGCGGTTAAGCAGTCACAGCAATATGGCAAAACTGATGCCCATCCCTCTGTGCTCATCCCAGCCTCTCACCCAACTCCTCTGTTGTTCCAGATCCCTCTCCCATGTTATTTTTCACTGATTCCCAGTGAGAATCACTGCTGTGCCACTGTCTGTGCAAACACCAAGAGGGGCAAGGTCAAGTGGGAGGGTTGAGGGCTGCTTAACCCTCACCTGGTGCTGAGGGAAAGCTCCCTGGGGCTGTGGCCTGGGTTGCTGTATTTCATAGGTTGGCCTCACTCCCTCACACCACTGAAGTCCAAGATGGTCTGGTTTTAGACAGAATAAACAAAACAAAGCCCACCTTTAGCCAGAGGTGTCCATTCCCAACTTGCTTTTATAATGTTAACCTGATAGTAAAACTGGGCAGTTAAATTTTCTTGGGTAATGTATTCTGCAGGCTTCACTCTCTTACTGCATATATTTACGTGATGTTACAGTGGGGCCTCTCAGGAGGTGTTGCTGTGGAACCAAGTGCTAGCAGGGCAATTGCTCTTTATTTTCCAAAGAAAGAAAAAGAGCCTAACACAAAAATAATACTCTTTCTTTACAGAGTAGCTTCAGTAATGAAATTAGGACTCCTAACACAGAGCTATAAAGAGTGACAAATCTCTCTTGCAATTCTTAATTTGTGTTAACCCCTTGACTTGAGCAGGTCTGGAGCTCCTGACATTAAGTGCTAATGCATTTAGCATTAAACACACACACTAAATGCATTAGGATGATGCCATGCTAATGGAAGCGTTCAGGGCCTGTCACACAGGCCGAGGATTTGCTTTAGTTGGGTGTTTACTACCAGCAAGGCAGTGCTTCAGCATCAAAGCCTTGTCAGAAACTTTAATGATCTTTATTAGAAGAAATTGCATGGCACTACCATGCATTTCATTGTTTTTTCTCCCATTTTTACCAGCTGAAGCCTGGAGTTTGAAAGGGTGCTCTAATTAACTTTTTACCACTGGCTTGTTGATATGGAATTTATGAGGAACAAAAATTTGTTTTGTTACATCTCTGAAGAGGTACCTTTTGGATTTATAATACAAGGAGCTTCCTGAATATTGAATACAACCTTAAGCACATTAAGAGAAGAGAGTCCTGTGAGGAATACACTCCTTTTGGTACTTGAGCTCTTGATAAAATATTACTCCTATAATGCATTATGAAGTGCGCTGTCAAACAAAATACCCAGTTTAATACCCAGTGATACAAGTGTGGTTTTCAGCATGCAGAACACTTATATAAACCTCTAAATACTGTTCTTCCAATTACTGGACCTCTATATTCTCACATATATCACTATATCAAACAAATATCCTAAAATATTCAGGCTAAGTAACTTCAGATTATATATAAACCCACACATACAAATAGAGTAACATGAGTTTGGACCCCTGCTCACAGACTGTGCTGGAAATGGGTGTGTGACTGGAAAAAGCACAGGTTATCCCTTATACATGAGGTGGGGAGGTCACTCCCAAGCTCTGACAGGCTGCTGCAGGTCTCATCCTCTCCACTGTCGGGTTATTTATCAGCATCACTATGCAAAAACACAATGCTCTGGAGAGTTTGTGTTTGCTTTCTCACTTCATGCAATTAGTCACCTAAGTTGTTAAGAATTAAGCACAAATCATCCCCAGAACGTGTTCAGTATTGTTCTCTGGACTCCGGGTTGCAGAGGCAATAGGGATTTCAGTTCAGACAGAAGTTGACACCTGATTTGGAGCTGCCAGACAGACAGATTAGGCAAATGTCTGTGGGAGCAAAATCCAGGGCACAGCAAATGTTCTGCCTGTGACATATTATGAGGTTTGCCCAGAGCAGCAGCAGCTGAGAGCTGGCAGTGGATGGCATCTGGATTTCCAGAACAAACCCCCGACTGTTTCTTGTTATTCACAGCTGACGAAGCATCACTAAGACATGCTGCTTTTGATTTCTACCTGTCAGGCTACATCCCAGCCCCTGTGATGCATCCACCTGGAAAACTCAGAGAGACAATTTTATGATGGGAGAAATAAGACAGCAACCGAATCTTTGCAAATGAGAAAGCACATGGACTCGCCTGAGTTGTTTCCACCCAACAGCTTTCCCCATAAGCCATCCAAAGGCAATGCCTTGAGTAACCTGACTCCTTGCTTTCTTCTTTAAAATGCTCTTTATGGTGAAATGCATTTCCAGATTCAAATGCCCAATAATCCAGCATTAAAGGTCCGTGGCAAAATTGAAGAGAAGAACACAGAGCTGGACTGGCACAGTGCTTGCACTCCCTGCCTTTGCTGTCCCACCATCCCTCACCCCACAGTCCTGGGACATCCCAGGGAAGTCCACAGAGATCAAACAAAGCTGCAGCCAGTAGGAGCAGATAAAGACAGGCATTAAAATATTTGGTGGGAGGACTCTTCCCCACACAACACAAACCCAGACCAGGGCAGGGTCAGATGCTGTCCTTTCCTCAGACAAACCAGAGTATTAGGAGGAAGAAGATGTCAGTCTTTCTTACATTCTTTGGCAGAAAAGTGTCTGCTATGTGTAATCCCCATTTGGATGCTTTATCCTCAACCCCACCCAAAATATATGGTTTTAGACAGACCCTGACTGGGGCAGGGAGCATCTCACATACAGGGCTTGGCACAATGGGCTCCCTTCTTGTGGGGCTCTGAAGAACAACCCTAAACACAACCAATAATAATAATCCCCACTTAAGTTACTGGAGGTATTTTTAGGCTAATGCCCATCTTAAAAGCATAATTCATTCACAGCAATGAATAGAGCCAGCAGAGCATCAGTAATAATCCTCTCACATTACAGAAAGCACACTGGGATGTGAGAATAGCGCGGTGCCGATCAATCCTCCTCATTCCCAACTGCGAGCTGCAATCTGTGAGATATCTTTGTCAGCATCCAAAAGCTCCCTGTTCAGTGCAGGCAGGGGGCAAAGATGGAGATGGATGCCTTACCCTACTGAATTTAAAACTGGGGTGTTTACTGCAGGGAGAGAAAGCCGAACTTTGGAAATGGCTGGTTAAAAAGGAAAAGGAAGATCCCCCACACCTGCTCATTTCATACCATGGAAAACTGCAAATTCCATGAGTCAGCGTATTGTCAAATAGTCTGAATGGAGAATCAGGAGCTCTGCGAAAGGTGTGAATGCTTCAGTAATAATCCCCCTTCACACTCCCTCAGCACTGTTTTCCCTTTCATTAGCAGGCAGGGTGTTCCCAAGTAGGCTGTTTCTCCTATACCTGCTTTAGTTTCCTCCAGGAATTTCCAGTGCCTGCCTGTGAAGCAGCTCCACTTTTCCCAGTTTCGTGGCCTTTGCTGCATTTCTGCATCAGTAACTCCTGGGTGTGCAGGAAAAGGAGGCTCCCTGACCAAAGCACCACTAAGACTGACTCCAAATAGGTATAACCATGACATGCAACACTTCTGCTCCCCTCCTAAGGCACCTCCACACACCCCTCAGCTGGGGTGCTCACCTCAAAATGACTGTGCCGTAGTGCAACCAATGATTCATGTGTGCTGGAGAAATCTAAAACACTGAGGAATGACTGCAGCTGGAGAAGGCTGTTGTCTTTTCCCAGTCCCAGGTGCTTTCTACCTGCTCCCTTTTGAAATACTACTTCTAAATAATTCATATTTCCTTATGATAGACTCGTCACTCAGCCAGAAAAATCCAGAAATTTGTAGATTAATGGCTAAATTCAGCCTCAAGTAAGTGGGTTTCAGGAATGGGGTGGCACAGTGAGATAAATTACAGCTGATGATGAGGTCTGAGGAGGGGGATGTGCTAACAGAGCACCAGGTTACCACAGGGAACACCCCATACCCAGTGTAGCCCATGGCTCTGCAAAAACAGTAGAATAAGATAAAACAAATTGCCCTCCCTGTTTGTAATGCCTAAAAATTCACACTGCATTATTCCACCACATACATTAGCAGTTTCTGATTTTTTTTTATTTGAATGATTTTCATCAGCATTAATTTCTCTTTGTCCTCACTTTACCTTGAGACCAAAAAGGGGTCAGAAGTAGGAGGTCATTAGAAAGTGCCGAGCTCTGAGGATGCTGTGAGGGAAGGGACCAGGAAGGATAATGGGATGCAGGTCTGGTCACCAGTCTGGCAAATGAGGTGGCAACTCCAGCAGCACTCAGACACGAAGCTGAAAATGCCCTGCAGCACTGAGAAATTCTGCAGACACCACAGAGGAGAGGCAGGAGGGTTATGCAGCTACAGCAGTCTGCTCTGCTTTTCCAGGGGTAGGAGGGAGCCTCTGCCCTACCTTGACAAATTCTCACTCCACAAGTGAGGCAAATCCCAGCAATCCAGAGTACCCAATTTATAACAACTCCGAGCAAGAAACATTTCTGCCAGGAAGAAATTTGAGAAAAAAGCAAATGGCAATGCTGCCCTGTGTAAGAGGGCTCTGTGGTTGGTTGTGGCAGGTCACCTGTGCCAGAGGATAATTGGAAAACTCTTTTAAACTGATTTGTATCATCGATCATTTTCATATTGGCATCAAACTATCAAATCTGGGGCTTCTGTTAATGGCACCTTCTTGGACATGACACATCAATGGTCCTGCCTGCAAGGCGGCAGCCACAGACAACACAGCACTGTCACAGAATCAGGCATCTTTCAAGAGTAATGAAGGGCTTTTGAAAAATGTCATGTAAGCGAGTGACTGATTAAACTTCATGAGGAAAAGGAACATGTGCTGCTTTGGCTAATCACTGTTGCCTCTCTCTGTCCAAACCCCAGTCCTTCTTTGGGCCAATGAAGAGATATCTGAATGTATACTTGAAATTAAAGTGATCTAATACATACCAGTAATTGCTTCCCCGCACTTTCAGCAAGAAGCTATAGATTAACTTGTTAATTCACAATGTAGCACATTGAACAGTCTTCCCTCTGCAAGGATGGTTCCACAAAGCTCAGAAATAAACCAGGACAACATTTGTTATTAAACCTATAAGATTTTCTGAAGTAAACAAGAATCTGTGCAGGTGCTCCACGATTTTCTGTTTTAAGTTCCTAAAGGCTGTGGGCTGAATTTGATGAGGTCAATTCAACAATACAGACATCCTCCGCTGGTTTTTTCTCAAGGAACAAAGAGATATGCATCAGGAAGGGAAAATTTACGAAACCATGTGGATTCACAGACACACAATAAAAAAGCAAATGCAAAAAGATAACAGACTTCGATGCTATCAGAACTTAATCCTGGCTTCTCTGTGTCTGCATTGCTCCCTCAATACATTACAGACCACTCTTCTGATTTTATTTCTTCAAGATCTAAGAAATGGAATGGGAAGAAGGTAATTTAGATCCCTGCACCTGGGGGTTCCTACAGAGGTGTCTCAGAATAAGGAGCATCCCTATGTTAGTTGGAAAAGAAATGTAATTATTGCCCATCATTTCCATAGGCCACAGCTGGAGGCCACAGCACTGTCTGCAGCTCGGTTGTGCCACTGGACAGAGCCAGGCACTCCTGGCTCCTGAAGGTGCCTGTCAGGGTACAGCTGAAGGGAAGAGACTTCCCTCATTCCTGTTCATCAACTCTTTGGGGAGGTGTCCACCCATCTCCAGAGTTGTGCTTATAATTTGAGGGAATGTACGGTTTCCAGAGCAGAATAAGAGAATTTCGTTCTGCTAATAAACCAAACTGAGCTGATGACTTAGGGCACATCAGTAACGTGAGAATTAACAAACCCCTACATTTCTAACTGGGTAATGACTGCTCCCCTCTGCACTGCTCAGGGGATTTATCCCTCTGCCTCCACACCTGTGCTGAGAATTCTCTAGGCAGAAATTTAGCTCGTTGCTGTCCTTTGTGTTGGAAGCAGGAAGAAACAGCCTGGACTTTTTCCATGCATAATCAAGAAAAAAAAAAAAAGAGCACTGGCATTTTCTGGGTTTGTGTCTAAACTTGCAACTGTTATATAAAGCAGATAGGACTGAAATCAGCATTTACAGAAGAAAATGAAAAAGGCAGGGCTCTCACTGGGTTTTGAGCTGTCTGCTGTTTGCAAAGGAAAGAGAGTTATCTGTCTGCTGGAACCACTGTAAATTTAATCCAGACACAATATAGCCAGGCTTTGGTTGCTCAATTAGGAGCCCATTTTGCATTTAGAGAATACCCACTGTTTGCTCTTCAAATTTGTCCTTTCTCAGAGCCCATGTAACATTTTTGAGACATAAACCAAGGTGCGTGAGGGTGTTGTGCAAAGGCTTGGTCTTTTCTCATAACTGATTCAAATCAACACCATGTTCTTTTTCTCCTCCTACCTTCATAATTCGAGTAAAAACACATCAAAGAACATCAGTCCAATCCTCTCCTTCTCTGATCACCTCTTCTTCTGCCCCTAAATACAGAAATCCCAGCTAAGTGTTGGTTTCTTGATTATCTTTTTGGTTTATATGGAACTTTCATCCAGACAATGGATATTTAAGCCCAGCACCATTCACCACATCCCTCCCCACCAGGGACACAGGGAACAGATGATTTTGTTTCTCTCTGTAGCAGTGACTTATCACAGCCCTCCTTAAAATTAGCGTTTCAAAAGTCTCCTCCTAGACTCCATGGGCCCCCAGAGCTTTAGGGAGCATGGCTGTATCCAGTGATCTCCACAAGGCACATCTGTTTAGAAGAGGATTTAGGTATAACTGTCTGTCACACCTTCTACTCTCTGAGCTGGATGGTTTAGAATTACACCAGTCTTGGGCTGGGTTGTTTGTTTTGTGTGTGTGAGTGCGTGTTTTCTTGGTTTTGTTTCTATGGGTTTGATTTTGTTTGGGTTTTTTTCCCATGAAGATTCAAAAGCTTGTTTAGAGCAAAACTAAATTAAGGTTAATAGAAAGATGGTGTTGAGCTAAAGGCAGTGGTAGTTAAACAGTGTTCAATTAACCTGCTGAATTGGAGCCTGTGGGATACTGAGAGCAGGGCAGGGTACTCAGAAAAGATCAGGGAGAAGTTTCATGTTGACTTCGTGCACAAATACACGAGCTAAGCCAGCAGCACAATAGTGACTGATTAGTGTTTGTGTTTTAGGAGCGGAAGACAGAGACTGGCTGGAACAATCTCATCTCTAGTTTTAAGCTGTTAAATCCATCGGCAAGGATTTCTGCATTTCTCCCCAGCATTACTCAGAGATGGAGACTAAATGGATCATGGATCTGTTTCAGTATTGAGAACTGGCCCAGGATATGAGGGAAACATCTCAGCACCTTCTCTGCACAAGAATATAAGGGAATTTCAAGCCCTGCTGGGTAACCACATACACTGAGACAAAACTTAATTTTCCACCCTCCTTTTTCATATATCTTGATTTTCTCCCCCATTTGTCTCTGGAAATTTCTGAATTCATCTCTTCAGCTTTATGAATCAGATCTTAGAGGGCAAGGAGATGAAACCTCGATGATCTAAATTAACCCCTTTGAAATTGCAGCTACTGCTAGAAATTAGAACAGACCTTATCTCTAGAGTTGCTCTGGTCTTGTAGTATTTGCCTGATTTTTTTTTTTAAATATACTCCTAATAACAGTAGAATCCATTTAATAATTCATTTATAAATTCACTGCAAACAGGGAGGTGCCAGGGAAATGCCTAAGAGGATTGGTGTTGGCTACACAAGCTGAAACATTCTTGCAATTTCTCCACAAATATCTAAAAATGAACATTTTCTCTGCACCTTCTCCCTGGAATATGTCCTGAGGGTTCCTAATTGATTGATAAGCCTGTGCCACCTTTCTTCCCAAACAGGCAAGATCACTCACCTCAAAATTTAGGAAGTATGAAATCATGAGCAGCATGATTATGAATATATTTTGCTTTCCTTGCTTTAATACCTCACTCCTCCTGTCCTCATCTCTTGCTCTGTTGCAGGGTAATATCAATCAGATTTCCAAAAAACCAGTTCTAAACCCTTCCCTTTGTCCTGTGCATCCCCTCCTCCCCTCCACAGTTTAACACTCAGCACCTGGAGCAGAATTCTCCCCTAACTACAAATTTTAATATGCCCAGATCTTTCCATTTCTACATCTGATCCCAACTGGAAACAAAAGCAATTTTACAAATAATAGGAAAGCCTAAGGTTTGGTATGGAAAAGCTGAAATGGGCACGGGGAAGATGTGATCTTTCTGTGATGCAAATAATGTTCTGCATTAAGTGTGTAACCAAAAATAAAGCTCCCTGAGGTAAATTTGCTGCTTCAGACAAGAAGAAACATTTTTAGCATATAAACACAGAGTGTCGATTGAAGTATCTTCTCTGTCTCCAAATAACCAGGGATATAATTATTGTAGTTCTTGGGCTCAGTTGTGTTTTTCTAAATAGTCTAAATTTCTGCTGTTTGCATTGAAAATATGGGCATGTTTGGGTGTTTGCACTGTCTACAATCAATCATAAAATGCAGCTGGGAGAAATATTAAACCCTTTGAAGGCCTGAAACATATAAATATAAGAAAGACATGGTTAAAACTGAAAATTCTCCTCTCATCCAGTTTGCATGTAATAAGGCAGATTTTCAGAAGTAACATGACTGCTTGTAAAAGGTGGGCTGAGATTCACAAAATTTCATTACATTGTAATAGAGATAATTCATTGAGTGGTTTAAGGGAAGGGCAGGTTTAATAAATAAATATCTTTGAGTGTTTATCTTTCCATAAGGCAAATCACTAGATTGGGTGGGTGCAGCTGAGTCATGCGAAGGTACGAGATTCTCTGGACTGAAGAGCAGAGGAGAATGAGTTGGCTGTACTGTCACAACTACTTTGTTTGATTCCTTAGGCAACTCAATCTCACAGGCAAGACTAGAAGAAAGCTAATATCCAGACACAGGACTTCCAGCACCTCTCAGATGAGTCAGTCAGGACCTTTGGAATCTCAGTCTGTAACTATTTCTCAGGGCTGAGAATCAATTTAGCCTGTTACCCATATGAGAGCTGAGAGAACTTAATGGCCTGTTAGATTTGGCTGAAATTAGCTGAGGCCTTCAAAAGAATGACCAGGAGGTTAAGTATACAGAGAGATCGAAAATGCCTCACCTTCCTGGAACAGCAGGCTGAAAATTGAAGTCTCCAGCCTTTCCAATTGCAACCATCCCCAGCTCCAGGCAGGAAGCAAACCCCAGAAAAAACAGCCTACAAAGAGAGCCAAAACAACAGCTTGGGAGGATGATATGCCACAGTCAGCTCACCCAGACTCAAACCCAGGCAGCTGAATGTGACCATTTAAATTCCAGCACATCTGAGTTTTAATCCTTCAATTCATAAAGAAGGGTGTGAATCATGGTTTTGTGCAACTCAGTCTGAGTCGGTTTGGTGCAAGAATTACCCAAAATTATAGGCAGTCCAACAGGGCAAACATCCAAAACAGCTTCTGACAGCCCCACACTCACCCCCATCAAGGCAAAGCCAGGAGGAGGAGACTACTGAGTCCCAGCACAACAATCAGCCATAGTTTGACTCCTGTGGGCAGCTGAGCAGGAGTTCTCTCCTGGACAAAAGTTTTCTGGGGATGTGAAATTTTGCTGATCAACTCAGAGATCCTATAGGGAAATATGTGCACATGCTTGACTTCAATTTTGCAAAACCTTTTACAATTTATATGTTGATTTTTGGTTGTTTTTTTTTTCCCAAACAGGGTTACAAACTGTAGCCATAAGAGATGCTGTGTTAGTATCTCATATATTTACATTAGATGGGTGCAGTGTTCCCCTGTCAGGGCAGATTGGGTGTTTTGCACTGAGGTAAGAAAGAGGCTTTTATCTTAACCATGTTACTTAAACAAAACCGACATCATCAAAGATCACAAAGGACATAAATATTATTAAAACTGTTTTTAAAGCAAAGTAGAGTGTGGGTAATAGTATTTAAATTAAAGTGCTTGTTGCCGGGTAAATGGAGGTAAATGTAGAGGAGACTTCCATCAGTTTTTCCCTAAGACAGACAGCCATTACAAAATTCCTGACACAATCTCTGGCTGCCTGGTGCTGGCTGCTGCCAGGGAGAGGATTCTGGGTGGAAATGAACACTGAGCTAAGCAAGTGCTGACAGTTCCTCTTTCCAGCAGTCAGACTTCAGAGTTTTTTTTTAAAATCTCCTTAAACCACTCATTTTTCTTTGATGCGTATTCCCCACTCAGAATACCTGGCTCATCATCTGTCTCACACCAAAGGATATCCTGCTGTTCCCTCATTAAAATAGAGTAGAAATGGGAATGAGTAAACTCAGTCAATATATATTCAGCCTGTTTTGTCACCAAGACCCCTAAATTCTGATATTGCCTCAGCTATGGGTCCATGTGTGTGGCTTGGCTGTGGGTCTGTATTTTAATTCAGATGTAGCAAGCATCCTTTGGTGAAAGAAACTCCTTTTGCAACATGTCAGCAGGAGACAATGTATTCAGCTCCGTAATTATGTACTTCGGTACAATCACACAGCATTATATACAAAATCACCACACTGCTGAAAAAAAAACCCCAAGCCTGAAATGCTAATTAGTTCACAAATTAACA
This sequence comes from Platysteira castanea, assembly GCA_013397175.1. Lineage (NCBI taxonomy): Eukaryota > Metazoa > Chordata > Aves > Passeriformes > Platysteira > Platysteira castanea. The sequence continues at coordinate 1,302,628 of VYXC01009539.1, forward strand.
TTGATTTGATTTAATGTTGAATAAGGGTTTGCAGCTTATACTTATGAGAGAACTTCACTTTCAGGCATGCTCAGACTCTCCTGTTTTAAATAACACTGCTCAGCCTGTGCCAGGTGCACGGTGGGTTCATTATCTATGTATAAAGAGGTACGACTTACTCAAAATAAAATCAGGCACAGACACTGCAGCACAATGTCATCCAGCAATACAATATCCTTTGGGACCGAGCTACCAACTGAAAGCAGAGTGTAACAATCACCTGTCTTTGTGCTGCATCATGTTGGGGAAAGGTGAACTGATCATATTTCCAGTGTAGTGCCCTTTCCTGTCACTGATGTCAGTACTGACAGGAAAAATTCAAAATAATAATGCATATTCTAATAACATTTTGCACTCCTAAGGCACCCTCATGGAAATAACTCAGCTTTGAAAGAGCACTGATGATTTCAGTCCCAAACTACTCCTGTGCAGGCAGAGAAATCGTGCCCTCCCCATTCTGTCCTAATTCTGTTCATTCTAGGGGTGTTTTGACATTGACTGAAACCCAAAGAAAATGAAGCAGAGGGGAGCTCAAAGGAGGATTTTAACAGGAGCTGTTTGAGCTGGGACAGAGAACACAACCATTCAAAGGGGCTGCTCCAGCACCAGAGCAGAGGCAACGCTGACCATGGCAGCTCCTCTGCAGTTCTGGTTCCAGCCATGCACACGGCTCAGCCCAGCTCAGAACGGGGCTCTGAGAGGAGTTAATGGGGCTGGAAGCTGCCAGTCCTTCAGTCCTGCCTGTCCCCTTGGATCCAGCACGATGGCAGGGGGGCGGCTCATTGAGGGGATGACTCTGCTTGACAAGAGCAACACACTGACCCAGCACGGGGCAGGGCATCACAAGTGCCACTTTCTGTCACTGGGGAGGCAAGGTCCGTCCATGTGCTCCTTACTGCAACTGCTCTGGCTGCTGGCAAGGAAAATACTGCGGGACAACAAGCTGCAGTTAACGAGAAACTCCCTCACCCTCTGGATGTGCTGCCAAAGGGAGCAGGAAGCTGCTTTCTTAAAGGTGGTGGCCTAGGGAGGCCAAGACAATGAGATGTGGAGATAAAAGCAGGCCAGTCCATAGAATCCTTCATTCTGGGAAGGGTATGACAGTAAAAAAATGCCATGGCTGACAGGGAAGCAGAAGATGGAGATGGATGGACAGAGTTGGGCAAAACAGCATCAACTGGTGTGAAAAGTTCCACTTTCCAATAGAGTTAGAGAGAATACTTCTTTAGGAAGCCTTGGTAGGGATGTGGGAAATTAATGGCTTTATCCTCCAGATCAAGGAACATGAGATTGTGCTGACAAATAAAAGAAAGCAAGTATCAGATGCATAAGGATATATAATGAAATTATTTGGTTTACACATGAAAGTAAGCTAAACATGAATACTGTGGTTTTAAATCCTACTTGAAAACATATTGTGTCCTTATTTTTTTATGTTAACTCAACACTTACTATGAAAACATGGACTGGGTATAGGACTGTATTCAATACAACAGAGCAAATGTTAAAATCGGGACAAAAGAATCCAGGGATAAATTTATGTTTGCTGGGATGGAAATCTAGATGCAAAATAAATCTGACATTTTTCCTATTCATAGTCGAGGATTAATTTTATTAAATAATATCATAGTTTTCTGGTTCACTGAGTGCATATTTTCTGATAACTCCCCAAGAAGGAAAGCATTTTGTATCCAGCAACTTTCACTGAGCATTGCTTCATTCAAGCAGCAGTTGACCTGCAATACACTTATTCTGTTAGAGTTCATTTTTTCACCCTGTATGGTTTGATCTCTTCTGCATTTGCTTGACCCAGTAAATTGTTCAGCTCACATTTACCACGCTGCACAGAATGTAATTGTTGAGTGTCACAAATTAACACCTGTAAGTGACCACCCCCACAAAATACATAAAAGAGGGGAAGTCATTATTAGAAAGGTTAATCTTCTCAACTGCTGCTATCGGTTTGATTAGATAAACTCAGGACCTCTTTTTGTTTCTTGATGCAAAATGTCAGCTTCTGTAGACTGTTGCCCTCTGTGCCCCACACTAAACATGCTACAATTGCATTATCATAGAGCATTATGTAAAATGAAGTGAGATTAACTTTCAATTATTTGGGTCAAAATTTATACCAAATTGAAACCCATTCCCCTGCAGTGAATCAGGTCAAAGAATAAAAGCTCTCAAAGCAGGATTTAAGACCTTGCTCTAACCCATGGTGGCTTCACAATTAGTGGCCAGCACCCATGGCTGTCACCTTAATGCATGCATAACCTCCTACTGTGGGATAATTTTATATATCCCTCCCATTTTCAGCAAAAAGCAGCTCCATGCCAGTGGCAGGAATGGGAAGGCATCTGATTTTCTCAGTCACTACGCACAAAATAGAATTGCTAATGCAGAGGTAGCTGTTGCATTAATAAACCCGATCAACCGACTGCAGAACCCTCTTCCCTCTCTTCCCTGCTAACCTCACTGCAATGAGTCATTCCTTTTGGAGTGATCTACAGTTGTATTTTCTGCTAATAGACCCAGGATTTCAAGAGCTGTTATTTACTGGGTGGTCACTGGAGATTTAAAAGTGAAGTAACCTTGGCTCTGATTCAGTACGTGCAGCACAAGCGTAGATTTACATCCAACAAAACAACATCTGTACCAACCACTGAGAAGGATTTCCAATCCAGAACAGCAAGTTTGACATGAAAATATATGTAGATGTGGTACAGAGCAAACATACCTGATCCCAGTCATTTAACTGGGAAAACCAGTGGCGTGAGTCACCATCAAGCTCTCCTCCCAGAGAGAAAGGAGTGACAAGGAGAAGGCAGTCCTGCAGAAGGGAAAAGCCCTGGCACACGGGCCTCTGGTCTGAATTTAGGGGGATCCTGGACTAAGGGCAGATACAGCAATTCCATGTGGGTGACTGGTGGACAGCAGCCTGCATTCGAGTGCTCTGTTTCTGAGGAAGGGCAGCAGCACATCCCTGTGCTAGCACGCACACAGAACTCTCAGTTCCTGCAGAAGGGGCTCTTCTCGAGGCAGAACGAGGTCGGTCATGGGACAGAGCACAAACAGCTGTAGCTCTGACCAGCTGCCTAAACCTTCACAGGTGCATTCCCCAGTTAGTCACAAGCTCCATGATAAACACAATTTAAAGGAGTCCAGTATTTGTGTAAAGAGCTTGGTTCTGGCAGTGTGCTGCATCACCCTCCTGCCCTCCAACTGGTACACAAAAAGCCCCGAGAAACACTTTTTGAACTGAGGAATTAATAAGATTGCTGGCATTTTTAAATGTCAGTCGGATTTTACACAAGCTCGCTGCCTGTGGAAAAACGTGGAAGAGTCACAATCCGTGACTGTCCAGCAGGAGTGTCTGTAATGAAAATGTTGAGGATTCATTTAGAGGATGCTCTGGAATGGACACGTTGTGCGTTGCTGTCTGGGGACAGCTCCCAGAGCTCCTCTCCAGCCTCAGCAGGGATGGCAGCTGGGACAGATGATGAGATTAAATGCTCTCCTTCCCCCAGGGCAGGCAGCAGCATCCCCACCTCCCTGGGGAGACTCAGCAATGAGAGGGCGAGGATCTGCAGGGCTAAGGAAACAAGGAGGTCAGTGGCTCCTCCTGACAAATCTCTGCCTTGGAGACAGCACTACAGGGAGGCACTGCTGCCCCTTGTTCCAGGGCTGGGCAGGGAAGGTGCTGAGGGGTTGCAAGGGCTCCTGAAGCAAATGTGCTTTGTTGTGGGAATAGTAAAGACAGAAAGAGAGAGAAAAATTTGTCTGGTCTCTAAGTTTCCACTTGAAATTCGTGTACAAAAATTCCAGATATGATGTAAGGAGGTCAGATGTTCAGTTCCTCTAAACTGCAAACAAATTTGTGTCTCTAAAACACCAAATATTTTAGAAAATTTTGGTAATCAGATAATTGCAGATGCTTACTGTTAGTTTTCTCAGAGACTTCTTCCTAAAGTCATGCCATCAGCAAAGCTCCAAAAGCAGCCTGTCATCTTATGCCTCACTCCTGCAGGGAGACATGTTATCAAAACAATCTAACCTTTTAATTCCTTCTGTTTTCATTTCTCAAAAAACCCAGCAAGGATGAAACCCAGACAAACAACAAGAAACAGCAAGCATTGTCCATGTTCACAGAAATACGGACACAGATTAATGAGTCAAAAAACATCTTTAACACAGTCAGGACATTGAAAAGCAAATGTGCATTCCAAGTCAGCTCAGAATCAGCAGCTAATCTGCAGCCACGGGGGTCCCTACCTGAGGAGGGATCTGCTGCTCTTGATTGCTCGTGTGACCTTTGCTGCCTGTGCTCCAGAGCCACATGGTGAGCAGAACAAGCTGCTTCTGCACGGCATGAGAGCTGCAGGGTTAACCCCGGAGGCAATCAACACATTTCATCCTTGGCATGGCTGCCATGGAGCACATCACACGCTACTGCTGGTGATCAGCAGAGCCTCTCCACTTCCTAATTTACATATGCACAAATTAATGGTCCTTATAATTTTTATTCCAATAAATGGGCAAGCTCTTGTAATACATGAGAATTTAAATTTTTCACACTCATTTTAGGTTTCAATCCTACCCAAATGGGCAGTGATGCAGCTTGACTGCAGGCGTGGGAGTCACCACAGCCTCCATCCCCAGGCTCTCAGAGAAGCCAGGGCATGGGATGGACACCAAATGGCTTCCCTTTGAGACCCAGAGAAATTTCAGCCAAATTTGTGTTTATCAATTAAGTAAACTGCTCTCAACACAAATATTCAATAGAAAATAGAAAACTGAGCAGTGGTTTCTGCAGCCACGTGGGAATGTAACACCACACACCCTTACTCCATAGAATTCCCTCACAGGGTTTGACAAATCACTTAGGTTGCACTCTTACACTATAAATGAGTTGCTTGTTTATCCTTAACACAAACTACTCCTTTAGTTTTAACCTTTGGGACAACCAAATTTCTATAGAGCTAGAACTAGATAAAGTCTGCACTAAGAACAGCTTTGCTTAGCTTAGTCATGATAAATCTGCAGCACTTTGTATCCAGTGGGATTTTACACCCTAAAATCTGTGGCTGTCTCTGTGTGGTGAAAACAATTATTGTCTTCTCCACTGGCAGGCAGCATAAAAACTGTCTGTGTCTCATTTAACAAAACTAATATTTGTTTGCTGTGCACATCTATAGGAAGAGGCTGTGCAGGGTTTCTGTAAGAGTGGTGACATTAGAGTTCATGTTTTCCTATTCGTTCTCATTTGAGCTTTTTCAACATTCTCAGCAGCATCTCCCCACCTGACAGCCAGCTACAGCATCTACGGAAAAAGAGAAAACACAAAAAGCCCCAAAAGAGGCTGGCTAGACACAAGCCCAGGCAAGAATATTTTATAGAAATACAAGACATTGCTGAGTTTGAATTTAGGAATATACTTGTCCCCATTTATAGCCCGAGACCGCAGCAATGATTGCTAATAGACCTCTGTGAAGAGTAAAAAATTACGTTGATTAGTTTCCAGCAGGGCCATTTTCCTTTGCAAAAGAGCCCGAAGGAGAACGAGTGTGAGAGCTTGTCCATGCTGTGTGAAGGGAAGAATCCAAATTCCTCAGCACGCTGGGGAACCAGATACAAACCCAGTACCTGTGACCAGGGCACCCAGCTGAGAACGTGTGCACTGGGCAGCCTGATTCCCCTGCACAAGCCCTTATCTAGGTTTATTGTCCATTTTAAACCTGAGAGGGGTTTTTAATGATGTTCACCTCTTTTTAAGTGATGGCAGCCAAATCAAATGGTCAAATGCTTAAAGCAAAACCACTTCTTGCCAACAGTTTAAAAAACCACCAGTTTAAATACACCTACTGTTCACGCAACCCTGCCTGAAGGAGACGAATTGATACAATTTTTTTTTAAGATAGAGGGAAATTGATAAAAGAGAACTCTGCTATTTATATAGATATATATATAGATATAAAATTGGCAAAAATGCTTTATCCACTATGCATAAGTGATGTAAAAGGCTTTTTATTTTGCTTTACTGTCCATCTTTAAAAGAAAAGCTTCTTAGAAAGATGCGTTCACCATTCACCACAGAAAACCAAAAGCACCAAAGGTCCAAGAACTGCCCTAAGTGGGAACTATGTGAAGAATTAAATCTGCTGTGGAAACACTGCCAGCACTGGACTTACCAATGTCCAGCCTCAGCTGTGTGACAGACACGGGGAGGAACCTCTGCAATAATGAACAGCTGAGGAGTGATGTCCATTCCTATCCTGGAGCTCTCATCTACTGGGGAATGGTAATTCAACCCATCTCTGATATACACAATTTAATGATAAAATGTTCTCTTTCTCAGCCTTTCCACGGGTCTTGGGGAGACTGTCACAGTCCTGGATCAGCTGAGGGGCCACACACACACCAGCAAAGCCACCACAGCATCACTTCCCATCCAAGAGATTGTACTTCCTGGACAGTCTTCCCATGATGTGGGTGCTGTTGTCCTTGTCCCCCTGCTCAAGGGGAACATGAGTTTGACATGAAAGAGAAGTGACATTCGTGAGCATCAGGGAAGAGCAAATGGTCTTTGTCCAGCAGCTGTTACAGCTGGAGGATTCCCCTTTCCTATGTCCCTTTTGTCCTTTAGCAATGTGAAACTGGATGGGAAATCCACACAGAGCATCTGCTCTCGTTCTCTTCTCTCCTGCCTCTTACTTCAATGTTCTTTCACTTTCAGCTGCCCTGCACCAAGAGCACAGAGGGCAGCAAGGAATCAGGTGTGGAGGACATTCCCCTCCAGGAATAGCTACGGCAGCCCCATGGTGGGGCTCAAACACAGTTGAGAATGGAAGGAACAAATCTCTCAGCTCGGGGTTAAGAAGGGATAGCTCTCTCTTTTCCCTTTGTACTGCCCTGTGTAGGGTCATCTTAGCCTTGTACATTTAACTTTGGACACAACCAAGTACATTTTTGGAAAAAAAAGAATTGCTGCCTTCACACATAGACACAAAAAGAAGCTGAATATTGGTCTATTTCCCATCCTCCTGGTGCTGCCTAACAAGGGAGTCTGACAGGCAGGCTGACAATAAAAGTAATGTTGGGCTTTTCCTTCATGCCTGCCTACACACCGGTCACTTCCAACCCCTGGAAAAGACATTTGCTACCTGCTGTGCTGGTCTGCCTCCTTCCAAAGGGTAAATGCCTTGGAGACAGGGGATGCATCTGGTTTTGCTCTACCTTGCCCTTCACGTTGATGGGGTATGATTTTAGCTGTATTTTGGAGTTATTCCAGTACAGGACACACAAATGCACATCACATAAAAGCATTAACACAGAGATATTTAGGCGCTGGTGCTGAGCTCAATTGTCCTTAATATTTCAGGATTAATGTGTACTTTGAGTCTGGTTTTCAAAAGTAACCTGTCCTTAAACACACATTTACACTCACAAACACAAGAGAAGAGTGTTCATGTTTCCAGCCACTTCACCACCTCAGACACTAATGCTGTGGCAGGGAATTGGGTTCAGCCAATAGCTCACTCTGTGAAAAATCAAAAAAACCCAGCATTACGTGGGAAGTCAGCTCATAGGAAATAGAGACTGAATATGCAGCACATGCTCAATCTAAACTGCACAGCTGAAGACAACTTCTAGAAATCTTTAAGGAAAAATAACAACTGAATTATTTTCAGAGGCATTTAGAGCCTAATGTTTGCCATCTTCAGAGAACAAATGAAAAAACACTATCTTCTCTGGTCAGGGCTATGTAGGGATACAGAGATCAAAATGACAGGGAAGGATGTGGACACAAAGAGCTGAGAAACCTGTGAGAGAAAGGAGAACAAGGGCTCCTTGTGCTGCCTGGAGCTGGCGATCCTGTTACGTTTATCCTGTGGATATGTTTGTGCAGCAAACAGGCAGCAGACTGAAACTCCTTTTTAGAAACCGGTCTGGTTTTGCACCTGACTGCCTGAACCTGAGCAGCCAGGCTGTAATTTTGAACTAAAATGTGACTGGCCTCCCTTTAGGACACCAGCAGCACTGGGCAAGAAAAACAGCCAGTGTGTCAGGAGGTCAAACCCATCCAGCTCCGGGAGTTAAACAGATGTGTGACTTCCACGGCCTGAGCTGGAGTCCTGCCACGGAACCATTTGGGGTAAGGTTAGGAGTTATTTGTTTGCAGATGGATGTTTAGGGGGAAGGCTTCTGCTGCTGTGGGGACTGTCACCAGCTGTTGGGCAGTCCCAGCCTGCAGCAGAGCTGGCTCTAATAAGCAGTAGCCAAATAACCTCTTCAGCAACACCCACGGTGGCACAAAGAACTGACACTGGGACACTGCATTCTAACCCCTGTGCTACTCTTGACCCTTTTCATGGCCTCATTCTGGTTTAAAATTTGGCTTTTTGTAATAATCTCTGAGATCATTAAAAATCAAGGCCGGACGTAAGAGTTGAATTTTGCAAATGTTAGTTTTTGCTCTTCTGGTTCACTTTTCCTATCTGTGAAGTGGGAACAGCACTTGTTTCACAGAGGGATGATGCATCCGATGCTTGAGGATAAATGCTGCAGTTACCTCATGTACAAGGCCACTCTGAGGGTGAAAAATGTCTGAGTGTAAACACCACTTTCTGAAAACATTCATTAGCAATATTTAGGCTAAGGGAATCTCCATGGCCATATGGGCTCCAGTAGCCTTATTAATCTGCTTCATTAGTGCCAGGCAGAAAGTTGCATTTATTTGACTAATTCTCTTCTCTTCCAAACAGCAGTGGCTCCCCTTTCCAGTCTGTGCTTCTCTTTGCAGGGTTCCCTCTCTCCCACCCCACGTCCCTGCACCTCTTGCTGTGCACCTTGCCCACCACACTGCTTGTGCACTGACACCTCACTTCTTTCACCTCTCCTTTTCTGAGGAATACTGCCACATGTTTTCCCCGCAGCAAGGCTCAGTCTTAAAATCCTCAGGAACTTTTTGCAGTTCTGTTGTCCCTATATCCTAATCAGCAAAATCTTCATCTCCCAGCCCAGAAGAACAATCAAGGTGCAGCTGACAGAATCCCTTTGCTGCCAGGGTTAGGAATCCTCATGACTCCCTCAGTCCCCCTCTGAGCCTGATTTATCCTATCAGGATTCAAATCTGGCCTTTAGCCTGGTTCACCCCTCTCTCCCAGTCCTGGCCAGTATCACAGTTTGGCCTCGCCAGGTCAATGCCATGGATTTTCTGCATCCAGGTGTTCCTTTCTATTCCTCTGTGATAACACTGGTTGCTACAATGATAAGATTGGATTTATCAACTCATGGGTGAAGCACAGGAAAGAAATGACAATTTTAACAACTCCTGCTCACTGGTGTTCAAGTGATGATTTCATTTTACCATCATTCAGGCTTCTCTTAGATCTTGGCATTTACTAAGCTAAAAAAACCCCACTTTAATAATTTCTAATGAGATGATAAATACACATATACACCGGTGATTGCTGAAATGCTGTCCAATTTAATCTTTTTTCTGAAAGGAATAATTCCACATCCCTAATAGAAACTTTTCATGATTCTGGATCAGCAGCAAATGTTTGATTTTCTGTACTTTTGCTGGCTACATTCAGCCAGCATTTAGCATTAAAATTATAACATTTGAAACACAATTGAAGCAGTCATTTCTAGCCTTGAGTTTCACAATTACTGAGTTCTGATTACAAGATCTGAGCAGAGATCTGAATTTTCACAAGTCCTCTGCCTTCACAATGATGACCTAAGGCTCATCTCCAGCACAACCTCATGTAAAGAAGACCAGTCCCTGATTTCTACAGCACAGCAAAATGGCAGGGTGGAAGTTTCTCTGCTTTGAGCTTCTTTGCAGAACACGCCCGGGGTGCTGAGCACTACCCTGGTGGATTTTCTGAGTGTAGCAGCTAAAGCCACCATGGGTTACTCATTCTAAACCTTCTGCATTCCCAGGATCCCCAAAATAACATCATGCATGAAGCTGCTTGCACATCTGTGTTTCATTAATAGATCAGGGATTTAATAAGGGATGACAGTTCAGCAATCAAGCTGTGGATTTGGATTCTTCAGTTCCTCTTTTCCCCCCAGTCAAGGCTTCTGTCAGGCAAGGTGGCATTCCCATGGCCTAACTCTGGGTGTCTAAAAGTTAAAATTGCCACAGACTCTGAAAGAAAACTCCTCTGCCACTCATTCACCCTCTGGAGAAACCAGTTCTTTCTCATAACTCTGAAGGGTCCTTCCAGCTAACTTCTAGATGCCTAAATTCAGTGGGATGAATCCCACCTTTAGGATCCAGTCTCCCATAAAACAGTAATTTTATCCTTCTACCAGCTCACTGCACAGGATCTGGAGCTGAATGAAAAAGGTGGGTTTAGACATTTCTTTGCTGCAGACTTTCACTTCACCCAGGCTCTCATCTACAGATGAAATTAATTTTCAGAAATACACCTGGAGAAAGGACCATGCGCTGTAAGCACTAATGCAAATATTCCTTTTCTGCTGGAGGAAAAACCTTTGCTGACAAGAAAAACTCTTTCTCCCCTGGGTGAGTGTAGTCCTGTCTGTGTCTGTGGAGACTGACATGGAGATTATTGCTTGAGATCCTGCTCTTTGTGCTGTGCACATCTGGGGCGGGGATTAAAGCCACTGAGCTCATCTGACATATAAGAGACCACTAACACCTTGGAAAAGGGTAACAGACACCATCTGAGGCTTTCAAGCCTTAAGGGTGAAAGTGAAGGTAACCAGTTTATGGGTATTTAATAAACGTGATCATTTAACAAACAGATTTGTGATTTCAGTAGGACTGAATAGATACATAGAAGCTTCCTGTATACAAAATGAAGCCTTTAAAAAGCTTCAATTTTACACCAGAAATGTTAAAATTAAAACAGATCCACCTTAATACATGATTTCCCTTGGTGCACATTGAAAATAGGTTTTGCTTTTAATATATTATTGCGAGACTTTGAAGGTGACTTCCAGAGTAGCTGTCCTAGATCATTTCTTCTACTTCCCTGATTTTGGAGGACTGAACCAGATGCCATTTTAAGGATTGTTAATCAATAGCTGTAAACAGCAACTGACCACACAAAAGAGCCCAAACTCTGGAAATACTAAAACCAGACAAGGCACAGGCCCTACAAAAATGTTAATGACCCAAAACCAGATCAGGAAACCTGCTGACACCTGACTTAAAGAGCAGTGATCCCTTTCCTCTTCTGGGATAAGAATTCCCACCTCCAGCCTTCTAGACAGACAAATTAATGTGAAAATGGCTGCTTGAGGTTTGAAAGCTGGAAACATTAGGGAAGCACCGTATTTTCAAGTAATCCCAGGTATTTCTTTGTGTAGATTCAATCCTAGCAATTGACAACCTTAACTGGTGTGTAAAAGCTAATGGACCTCAGTAGGCACCCAGCTGAAATAATAACCATCCCTTGAATATCAAAAAGCAGGAACACAGAGCACCTATAACAAGTGATTTACCTTGAAAATTAGGATCCATGTAATTAGCACGTTTTTCTCCCCCACAGACCCCCACCTCTAAACATGCTGGGCCCAATTCTGCATTCACTTACTGACCCTGTCAAGCTGAGTGGATTTTTTCAGGTGGAGGCATGGGGAGAGCCTTACTTGCTGTGCTTAGCTTTAATTTTAAAATAAATGAATTTTCCAGAACAGTGACAGTATTGACCTTACATATTATCCAAATAGAAATTTTAATGAAACAAGTATAACAGTGAGTATAGCCATAATAGATATGCAAATATTGGTCTTTTCTTAAAGGTCTCCCTATCTGGTCACATGGATTTTTCTTGCTTATGTGGGGGCAAAGGCAGACAGCATTTATTAGAAGCAGAGAAGGGAAGGGTGGCTGCACAGCCATGGAGAATCAGGCCATCAATTAGATTTTCATTCTCATTTCATGAGAATTCTCCTTTGAACAATGATCACAGGAGAGCTGTAAAATTTGCTCCCTTCTTAATTTCTTCTCGTTATGTGACAGCATCCACCTTTGCTTTGCAGGCAAAAATCCTGTGCACATTGTATTTTAATTGTGCTCAGCTAAACAAGGTATAGGTGTGGGGAACAAACCACATGGATGGTGGCTCATCCAATGTAGAAAAGCCAATTTAAAAAATTAACAAAAGAAATCCATTTTGGTGTCTTCCAAGGTTCCCAGCCCCAAACTGTATTTTGCTTACTTTAAAGCTCAAAGACACTGGAAAGTGAACAGAAGGAGGGAACTTGGCCTGGATTCATGCATAAGAGTACAAAGGTTGGAAAATAGAAGGTTTGAAAAGCAATCAGAGTCACCAGCTGAGAGAAGTTTAAAATAACAGCCTAAAATCAGCAGCTTCAAAATAAAAGTCAAATAAAAAAGATCTGCTGAAAATAGCTAAAAAATACATGATCTGAAATCAGATTGTCCAACTGAAATCAAATTACCTACTGACTACACCTGCCTAATATTTCATTGGAATATTGACACAAGCCACATGGTTAAAGGTATTTAGGTACCTAAAGATATGGAGAGGTGCCTCCAGGGATTTGTCTCTCTTCCTGGACATCCAGTGCCCACTTACACCATTTCCATGCACCGTCCTGACACCATGGGGAGCAGCTGCATCACTCAGCACCTCTTAAAATCAGGGCTTCTCAATGAGATTCCCCAAAAGCTGCCTTCCCCAGCTTCCACTTTCCACCAGAAAAAAAGGGTATACCTCTCCTGGTGGAAGCTGTGAAGGATAAAATGCTCCTCAAAGCTTGCCTTTTAACTCCCTAAGTTCTCTTGAAAACCAGCTTCTCTCGGTCATGCAAGTGGGGCACTTAAAATCTTTCTCTTCAAAAGAAGGGTGCTACCTTGTGCCAAAAGATGTATTAAAAAATCTATTTCTACCTTTTTGTACATAGCAGGTGCAGGGAGGGAATCAGAGCAGTAACGTTATCTGGTATTCACAAATCACAATTGTCATTTGCAAATGGTCCTCGGGGTGCAGATCTGAACATTTCATAACTGTGCCATGGAATGGTGCTTGAGTTTACACAGGATTCCACAAGCAGGATGGCATCCTCATAGACTGAGCTCTTAAACCTTCTCAGAGCTTGTCTGAAACCCAGCAATAGACAAATAAATCAGGGTAAGTCCTGTGCCTGGGAACAAGCTGTGGTTAGATCCTGGGAGCTCTCTCTCCTCCATTTCTTTCCCAGTTTCCAGGAGTGTTGCCTGTGCTGCTCCCTTGGGAGCAGGAGGATCGAAGGGGGATGGCCCTGGCAGTGCCACTCAGGCAGCAGAGCTGAAAGCCTCCCCAGGAGTGGAGATGCCTCAGTCTGTCTTCTCCTGGGTTTTACTCACACTCTCTCTGCCCTCCCTCCCTTGTGGCCTGTTTGGCTCAAGGCAAAGTATCCTCTGGGATGCTCCAGCCTGGACACCAGTCCATGAATTCCAACTCCTACCCAAATCCATGCCATGTAAAACCAATCAGTAACAACCACAACACTGCGTTTCCCCCCAAATTCACTTCTAAATCCTCATGTTCCCTCCATGCACCCCACTCCTCTTGCTGTTTGTTTCCTGGAGAACACTCTGCTCTCTGCTGGCTCTTCTGGTGATGTTGCTCCTTCCTCCTGCTTGGACATCTCCCAGGGCCTGGCCTGGGCTCGTTTCTCTTCCTTTGGCTCATGGCTCTCTCTTGCTCTTCCACATCACCTCTGTGCTAACTCACAAGTCTGCCTTCCCCAGCCTACCCCACACACATAAATCTCTACACATCATCCAGCAAAACCCCCTTGCCAGCTCAAGGGCAACTTGGACAAAACCAAGCACTTTATTTCTTATACCCTCCACCTCCCCCTTCCTACCTTTCTCCATTATTTTCTTAATTTCTCCTCCCTCCCTGCTTCCTCCCTTTCTCCCAGGCCAGCGCTGTCAGCACTACCTTTTATTCTTCTGCCACCTCCTTTCACATACGAGCTGAAAAGATTTAGTGAACACTCTTCCCTGTAATATTTGACTCTTTATTTCAGTCCAACCAACTCAGCTGGGGCAATCCTGGCACCCCTGCCTCAGAGCACATCCTCTGTCCTCCACAGATTCCAAATGATCATGTGCCTTTGTCTGGCCAAAATAGGAAACCCACAACGAAAGAAATATTGTTTTATTTTTGAAGTGGTGGGTTGGATGGAGCTATTTGCTGTCTCTAGAAACACTTTTCTGAAATATGAGAGCCCATGTTGTTTGGAAGCAAATGCAATGCTAGGAGGTGGGTTTTATCAGAAAAATTTCTCTTCATTCCTGAAAAATGGAGGTGATGATGCACTGAGACTTTTTCAGCTGCAGAGCTGGTCAGTGTAACTCCCTGTACATTTGATTTTGTGTTTAAACAGGATTGTTTGGTCATGGCATTCTTGAATGGGAGATGGGAAAGGAAATATTTAGGGTGCACCTGAGTCAAAAGAAGGACTCCAGAACCACTCCTAGAAATGTCAGCATCAACAAGGACCTCACTAGGCAGCCCCTCCAAGAGCAGGTTGCAGCATGAGGCAAGGTATGGAGAATGACATTTATTCCTCAGAGCAGGAAGCGACTGGGTATCAAAAATGTAGCATAAAAGGGAGATGCCACAGGTCCTCCTGTTTGGTCAATAAAACCTTTCATTTCTTTAGCTGTTTTTACAAGATTCTGAACAGAAAACATTTCATTCCCAGGTTAGACAGAATGTTCGGTACTGGATTAAATGAATTCCTGGTTTTCTTTTCAGGGTTAAAATGTAAGATCTGCTTTGGTTTGATCTACACCAAATTAGTTTCCTCCAGAATTTGGTTATAAAACTGAACAGCAAATCCTCTACTATTAGGTGAAAGCTGATGTGTTTTGCTCCCATTCCTCACTAACAGCAGCTTCAGTTGGGCCTTTTCATCTCACTGGTATAAAAGAGTTTTTTTCTCAGTTCTGTCTGGATCCCTTCCAAGTGTGTCTCATTTTTCAGTCTTTCTCTGAAAAATGAAAAAAAGGATGCTCTACAGAAAATTGTTCTATAACCTCTCTTTTGAGTCCCTTCCCAACACTGTCAGTTCACTGGATTCTCTGTGCTCTTTGTATCTCCCAGTAGGAGATGGCTTGGAGTTTCATGTTCTCCTCAAGTGCCCTATGAATTCCTTCTCCTTATTCAGGGCATTGAGCTGAGTCCAAACTACCCTGATCTGTATCCTACAAAAGAGCCTGGTTTGTCCTTAACGGTTCCTGAAGGATTTTCCAACATAAAGCAAGAGGAGAAGACCTCTTGCATTTCCTCAGAGAGGAAAACCCATCAAAGTCACAGTTCTGCACATCCTTAAAAGGCTGCAGGAATTCCAGACCTAGGAGGTTTCCCGATGTTTTTAATGGCTTTCAAAAGACAAAGGCATTTTGTCTGTGTCCAGGGGAAATCCTGTGAACATTCCCATCGATGGCACTGGGGCTGCTGGGAATCCTCTGCTGTGGAAAGCCCGGTGTGTAAAAATCAGCTGTTAGTGCCACCAGGTTTTAGCCCTTTTTGACTCTCAAGAAAAGCTTCCAGCCTCTCCAGAAGCATCAGCAAAGAAGAAGCCACTGTTCCCACAAAAGAGGAAGAATTCCTTGTGGCCAGGGCAGGAGCAGGGCTGACAGCAGGGAAGCAAACCAAGCTGGGTGTTCCCCAGCCGTAGCTGCACTCGTCCCCAGATCCTGCACGGGTCACAAAGCAGAAATGAAGATGTTTTGCACAGACAGGTGCAGGCACTGCTGTGATTAATCAAACCATAATTAGGGACCTGTCGGCAGGCACTAAATATATGTTCAAGGGCTTCAACCCTCTTAGAAATCTGGGGATGGAAAACTTGCCAGGCAGGAAATTTATAAAAACAGCAAGTCTTTGGATGATGAATGCATACAAGAAAGGAAACTTTCACCAGACTATGATAATGACAAGTCTCTCTATTGCTTCCCATCTATAATTTTTTTCTTTCTATTTCTCCGAGTTTATTCAAGTATTTTAGTATCAATTGATGGCATGGTTTAGCAGATAAATCCTACTCTCTCTTCAGTAAAACAGACTCAGTTTCAGCACCCACAGAGGAGTACTGGTTTTATTGTTCAAGCCTGAAACACCTGTGACTCTGTGGAACACCAGATACACTCCAAGAACAAAAGAGGTCTCCTCCTCCACTGCCCCAGCTGTTTGCACCCAGGTACAGGTAGAATACCTCAGTTTGGCAATGGGCAGAAGGTAAAAGTTCAGTGGCATTTTATAATCTACACATGAATCAGTGCAAAGTCAAGGCTTGAGATATTGTACTTATTTCTATGCAAATGTAATATGGGACCTCCCTTCACAGAGCACTACATCACCCTGGGGCTGAACTGCTCAGAACTGAGGGAGCTCACGGGGTTTGGGGGAAGAAAGGCAATTAAATCTTGCTCAGACTTGAGAGGCACCAGAAGACAGGACCAGGGGACGCCCACCAAATGAAGCAAGGTGATCTGAGGAGTCTTAGCCAGCTAATGCTGCCCTATTCAAGATACAGCAGCTGCAGGGCTGATGTCACTGGTTTACAGCCAACCCTCTCACAGATTTTAAGTTTTCCCATGGATATTCTCCTCTGTCTGATCAATAAAACACATTTCTGTCTCTGTATGAACCAGCTCCTTTACATTATAAGATAATTCTTGTGGGCTGCTCTGAGGTAGAGACACATCTCAGTCACAGCAGCTCACGGATGAACTGTCAAGAGCACAAAGGTGCAAGATGAGGAAAGCCAGTGCTTAACAAAGTGTCCAACCATTCAGCTTCTCAGGGGGTTGCAGCAGGTGCTGAATTTACAGCATTTTACTTTCTGGATATTGGTTGAAATATTTTGAGGAAGACAAAGTGTTGGATGTCTGATTGAGCTCGGTGTTATTAAATGCGAGGGAAAGTCATCTAATGTCTGTTTAATTGTAGCTGTCTTTGGTGAGTAATATTGATGATTAATCAATTGACCAAAGGGGACAAGCTGAGAGGGGGAATTGGGCTGAATCGATGTGCAGGAGAGGATGGGAAGTAAGATGGACTCTGAATCAATGGTGTTGCTACTTGCTCAGTTAGGCTGGAGATTGGGATGTGCCCTCTGCACGAGCTCACGAGCAATGCAAAGAGGTTGCTTCACAACAAAGACATTGCACTGCTTTTATTTATATTGATTTCCCAGTGAAGTGTGTCTTGGCATTAGGGATTCCCACTGAGCAAGGAGGAAAGATCAGCTTCTTTCCTCAGAGGGTCAAGAAATCCTGAGTGATGAATCTCGTCTTCTCAGAATAAGAGACAGGAGCAGAGGTTTGGCTGTACATTGCCTACTAGAAAGAAAGAACTGAAAGTGTGTCATAAAAAGGGAGGAAAATATAAAAGTATCTGAAACTGAAAAGCTGTGATTAGGAGGGGCAATGTGTAAAAAAATTTGAGCAAAAGACAGATTGATGAGGTCAGTGCGGTCAAAAAGATTATTATCTGAGGCAGTGAAATTTGATTTTGTATTTATTCAGGGCTTCTGTACTTCAGACACCAAAACATCACAGCCATAAGAGCTTTCTTCTCACCCTGCTCCCAGCTAAGCAGCAAACGCTGAGCAGAGCTGGAAGAAGTGCTGGCCTCTGCTGGAAGGAATTCCCGTGGCTCAGCTGGGTCAGAGTCCCTGAGTCAGTGCTTGAAATCCGGCACCCGCTGCCAAAGCAGGAGGGAAGGCTGCTCCCCTGGGCTGCACTGCAGTTCTGGACATTGAAGCACTACATGGCTGTGGATTTGTTTCAAGACTTTCCCCCTTCCTTACTGATGGAGAAATTGGATTAAATACAGAATTAATAGCAAAACTAAGACCAGCCCAGGTATCCAAGCTCCAATAAAGTATCCAAAGAGCCAATCCCCGCAGCACCAGATTGGAAAGAGCCTCAGTAATTCTGATATCACATTCAGATAATGTTACAAATGAAGACACTCTTATCACTGAACTCTCTCTTGCTGTTTTCCTGTACTTGCTGTAAGCCTTGGCTGGTTTAAAGGAGGAAATGTGTTACACTGCAGGTAAAACAGGCCTGGGGGTAACTGTGCTTCCCTGAGGAGCTCATGACAATAAACAGAATGGGCTTGGGACTTTTCCCAGGTTCTCTTTCCAGGTGATGTTCAACCTCTGGATAATCCCGAGGTCTCACATGTAACCTAACTCTTGCAGAGTTTTTGTGTTCATGCCCTGTGGAATATTTCCCCATATGAGGATGTGGTAATAGACTAAACTTCTCCCTTTCAGCTGCTCCTGAATGTCATCCCACAGGCACCTATTCTGCACACTAGAACAAATGAATATGGATATTTCTCTCCCTTTTTTGTTTCCCATCTGCATGAAACATATGCCATCTGCAGTCATTCCAAAAGATCAGAACAAGGTCTATAGTCCACATGCTAAAATTCGTAATAAAATATGCATGACAAAACCTTGCAGAGGAAATCACATTTCAACCCAGGAAAAGAGCCCTCCTTTTTAATGAGGGTTTAATTAATGTCAGATGGGCTCAGTTGGTAACATTCTTGCCTCTGGTGTAGAAGGTCATGGTTTTGAGCCCTACATTAGGCCCTGGGCTCATAACCGATGCTGACACTGCAATGTACTTCTGCTACACTGTTAGAGGTTCTGACCTTCAAATGAGGTGGTTAAACTAAGACTCCTCCTGCTAGTCTCTGGTGGTTCTTCCAGCTGGAAGCCAAAGTTGTCCTGGCACTTTTTAAGCAGCCCGGGGAATAGCCCTTGCATCCTAACTCACCCTTGCTGAATAAAGTAGGTTATTCTATACAAAGCTGCAACCCTCAGCCATTACTGACAGTTGACAGCCCCCACTAATGAGCCTGTTGTGTTTATTTATGTGCTGACTCCACTCAGCACCCAGGGAAAGCTCACTGCTTTGTCACAAAACAGTGAAGGACTTCTGCTCCGTGCTCAAAGAGGAGAAATACAGAGAAGACATTAAAATAATAATAAAAGGGCTAATTTCCAAAATGAGAATGCCCTGTGTATTTTCCAAGAAAAATGGTACCACTTAGAAAAGGTGAATATTTTTGGCAAAGGAGAGACAGAGGACATAAGGGAAAAAATGTGAGGCTTAGGAAGTAGGTAACAGCTGTTTCAAGACTTCTTGCAAAGTTACGTTAAAACCAAGACTGGCCTTCAGCAGAAACAGGGTTAAAAACCTCAGGAAAATTATTCATGAAACAGCAGTTAGATTGGTGTCAATCTGTGTGATCCTGTTAATCAGCTGAGTCATCACAAAAGACATCCTGCGAGCCCATCTGGAAATTAAGATCTTTATGATCTGTCCATTCCGACCATCACGTATGATTTAGAACTGAGTACCAGAACTGCATTTCCAGCTTTGCCAACCCTCCTCACCCCTGCCCTCCGCCCCTCCTCCCACCACAAAAAATGTTCTGATTTCAGCTCCAGTGTGACTCCCTTACCTAAAGCAATTCTATTACCTCAAAGTATTAAACGAGCAAGAGAGAAAAAGCAACAGCAAAGCCCAGAACTTCATCTTGGTGTTTCCCACATCCTCCCTGAGAATATTTGCTACATCTTTTTAAAAATATTAGATATCAAAGCTACTGATTATTGAAACCAAATAGAGGCTCCCTAACAAGAACATTTCTGTTGGTGGTACCCTGGTGCCCCTGAACAGCAGGCACAGAGGAGTGCTGCAGGACAGATAATCCTGCCAGAACACCTTTCAGCAAGACCAAACTTTTCCTATTTACTCCAGCTTGGCTTGGGAGGAAAGCAAAATGGGTTACAAAATCAGCTTGTGTACACTGTGCCTCGCACAAAACAACTTGTTGGGAATAATCGAATATAGTGCAAGAAGCCAAAGCTTTGATTATCTGGGATCTGGTTTATGTCTGGGTAAATAAAATACAATCAGTCCACATACGGAAATTTAATTGGATTTATTTCTAAGACATCCTGCCTCCTGCCTTTTGTTCACTCTGCTGGGCTACTGCCACTGAGCAGAGAAAAATTGAAATGATGCCATCTACCTTTAAGGAATTATATCTAAGATATTCACAGAGGCTCGTGTCATGAAGATGGACTTTTTTTTATTATTCAGTAAGTCATTCCTGGTCTTCAGGTAACAATTTTAATGTTACAAAGGCCTGAAAGTCTCTGAAAACCAGAGAAATTTGAAAAGAACATATATTTTTAAAGAAGGTAAGCTATAATCCTACATATCCCAGCTGAGCTCCTGGCCAGCCTCCCATGGGGATTCAGTCCCAAAGCCTTTGTGTGGCTGTGGTATTCAGGACTCTGAGCAGTGATCATATTCTACTGCTGATAGCATCTGTATAACTCCAGGTAGAGTTGGTCTTGAGGGAAAACATTGCTCCCAACTATATTTCCTGTGATTTTATACACAATGTAGTGTTGAACCAGCCTCCAGAAAGGCACAAGGTTCTAGCACAGAGCTTTACTGCATGAACAAGGAACTTAAATGTCAAATTAGGGAAGAAGAATTAGTCCTTGGCTATTTAAGCTAAATGGGTGGAGTGTAAACGGCATTACTGCTGTCAGAGAAACTGAAAAGCAGCTTCCTGGAGCCACAGTGCCCCTCTGAGCAAGGCAGGAACCCAACAGCCTGGGGCAGGATTTGGCCCCTGCTGCTGAAATGCAGGCTGGCCAGATGGCAATGGCACCTCGGGGGGATGTATCTCATCTCATATTTTAGGGCAGCAAGTCTAAATGGGTTGCCAAGGCTGTTTAGGGAAGAGAGAATAGGGGCCTCCCCAAAGCTCTTCAGAGTCTTGAAATGAGTGGGATGAATAGTTCTGTGTAGATGCCTGTTTCCATCCACTAACTCCCAAGGGAATCCAAAAAGGTGGAAGAAGACCTTAATGAAAAGGAGACAGCACAGCCTTGCTCCCATGCTAAAGAGAAGCTTGGCCAGGCTGGATGGGGCTTGGAGAAACCTGGTTTAGTGGAAGGTGTCCCTGTCCATGGCAGGGGAGTGGAACGAGGTTATCTTTGATTTCCTGCCAACCCAAACCACTCTATGATTCCATGATAAGGCAGGAAATTTTCATTAGAAGACATTGCCCTTTGCTTGTGCTCTTTCCTGCATAATGAATTCAATGCAGAAATGAAAATGCAACACAGGAAACTCCAGGATTCTCAGCTTTGGGCTCCTGCCCCTTTCAGCAGTGCCTCTTGGACTGATGGAATCACCAGGGGCTCACAGATCTACTGGCACCCTTACAGTGAAGTCTCTTTTAAGCAATGTCACGTCCTGCTAAACTCTAGTCATGGTTTCCCATGGCTTTTTTTTCCTTTAGACATGGTAACTACAGCAACAGGAACCCAAACAACTCTGTTCCCTGCATGACGTGGCTTTGTTTGGTGTTTCTTACAGCTGGAATTGGGCTGTGATCAAATGTCCGGGTGGCAGCTCTGCTGAGGAGGTCTGACACACACCCAGCAGGACCCAATCAAGCTGCAAGGTAACCTGAAGAGATCGGAGCAGCGGGAGCTGTAGGCAGCACAGACGGATTCGCGAGCAATGCCAGCCCCACGCGGCACAGGGAGGAAATCAATCGCTGTGAAGATTATTACTAAATGAAGATTAGAAATAGGAGTTTCTTCCTCCATCAAAGTGTGTAACATTAATCCTTTTTAGTGTGTTCTTTTATTGAAATGTGCTCTGGCTTTCAGTGAGTGGCTGCTGTGCTGGTAACCAGGGCTGTGGGGGCGTGCAAAGGGGTATTTCTTTGGTGAACATGTATAAATGGTTCCAGACTCTCTGCCTTGGTGGCTTTTTCTGAAGGCCACTGTCCTGGCCCTGCTGTCATGGCTCACTGGCACTGCTCCCAGCAGTGAGCAGGGCAGTGCCTTGTGTTCATCTCTTGGGAACAGATATTTATACAAGTATTGATTGAGCAAGGCTGAAGGGCAGACAGACTGATAGCAGCAAGCTGCTTTTATAGTGTGGCTCACAAGCATGACAGTGAAATCTTCTTTATCCTTGATCATCACCTCTGTCAGTGCATTTTAAAGCCAAGTTATGAGATTTAGCATTTGATCACCACAGTGTGTTCAACACCCAAACACCAAAATAAAAACACATTCTAAAGCATTTAGAATTAACAAATAAACAATTAATTGCTCAGCAATTCACTGGTATCCTCTAACAAACCTACAGTACCTTTTGCTTGGAAATTCCCCTTAAAAGGCAGCTCTGCAGCTGAGCTGTTCTTACCAGGCTGTGGAGCATGGCTAAAGGCTGAAGGGATTCCTCTCTGGAAGATGCAGTCGCCTCTAGATAGAACATGAGGCAAACACATCTTTCTTTGGAATTGAGTGGCCACACACACAAACACCCGGGCCTGGAGTCTGGTGTCAGAGGAGAGACATACAACATTTCAAAAGATTGAGTCAAATATCATATTTTGAAGCTCTTTTTTAGGAATCTGAATCCTGAAGAGTACATTAAAAATGGCTGCAGAACAGGGCAGCTGATTGACTACAGAACATCCTCAAGTACTTCTAGTCCTTCCCAAAGAACAAATAAAGATATTCCTATGTCTGACACTGC
Source organism: Platysteira castanea (assembly GCA_013397175.1). Lineage (NCBI taxonomy): Eukaryota > Metazoa > Chordata > Aves > Passeriformes > Platysteira > Platysteira castanea. The sequence goes on from VYXC01009539.1 coordinate 1,325,282, forward strand.
TACTGCACAGAAAGCTGCCCAAATCTCAGTGCGCCCAGTCCCACATTTTCATCTTGATGCATCCAGGTAGATTCCATGACACAGGGGCATGAACCCACTCATTAAGCACAAGCACTACCCAGCCTGACTCTAATGCAGCAAATAATACCAAATTGGTCATAACTGACACATAAAACTCCTGTTCTGGTGTGGTTAATTTATTCTACACTCATACTTGTAGCTAATAAAAATAACTTCCACTGATAAAGAACTCCTCACAAGCTCACTCCAGTGAGGAGCAGAACAGGTGTAGCCCATGTCCCCATTACCTGAATTGTCCTGGAGATGAGTTTTAATTTGCCATAAATACTTGATGCTGCATCCTTTACTACTGTATTATTAATTTTCTAGCAAAATGTGAGGCAAGTAATTGCACATGGGAAAAGACAGTTGATGGATATTAGCTGGGATTTTGTAACTTTTCCAATCAGCCTTCAGGGTTTTCTGGAAATCAGGAAAGACTGCTGCTACTGAGAGAAAGTGGCAACATCTCCAAGAAGTACACAGGAAAGTTGGGAAATACTTCAAGGATTTTCAGTTTGCTCAGTCCAGATAACAACAAAAAAGATGTGAATTATATAAGAGAATAAATTCCCTCAGCCCCGGGAAACATTTCATTTAGATTTCAAATATTCTTGCTTAAATAGAAACTCTAAAAGGAGTCATCATTTCACACTAAAAAATCCCTAAAACTATTCATTTTCAAAAGTACATAACAGTTTTGTGTTTCTCCTCAAAACTTTACCCTAAACCCAACTATGCTCTAATGAGCTGCCAACTCAAAAACTTTCCATCATGTGAAATTGTCGTCATATTGTGAAGATAGGGATGCTTTTAGTGTGATTTGTTAATGTAAATCATTCCTTGAAGTGCCCCTAAACTCAACAGTTTGAACCTCTTGCTTTATTCTTCCTCAAATAATTTAACCCTAATAATTGAAAGAATTTTAGGCAGCTCACAGTGGAACAGAACTTCCCGGTGAACACACCCCCGGGCAGGAAAATGATCCACTTTTCCAGGAGAAAGTTCTTGATTTAATCGTAATTTTCTCCCAAAAAAAAGCTTATTAGACATAGCTCAAAGCACACTGAAGTTGTTTAGAATGGTTTTTATCTGATTATCCAGACCTAAATGGAATTTCCTGAAAATAAAGTAAAATAAAATAAACCCCTGATGTTTCCTGAGAAACAAGGAAACTTCAGTGGTGGAGCTCAGAGTATGTATTAAAGTTCAGACCTTACAAAGCACTCTCAAATCTCCTCCTCTTTCCCCTCTCCTGCTCAGATCCCCCTCCTTCCCCCACTCTGGAAAAGCTGTGTACAGAGCCTTGCCTCCCCTCAGCAGTGTCACAGAGCCCATCCCTGTCACAGTGCACAAACCTGCACATCTCAGCTGGGCAGGCTTTGGAAGCAGACTCTCTTTCTGCTTCCAAATAAATAAATAAAAAGAAAATAAATATTTTATATTTATTTTATAAATATATAATAAAATGAGATAATAAAAGGAGAATAAAATAAAAGGAGAATAAAAACAACAGGAGGAAAAAGGGATGCCAGGATCCTGCTCCAGTCCTGCTGAAATTGGTTCAGTTTGAGCTAAAGGTGCAGGTCCTGTAAGATCCTTTCAGAATAACTGACAAGAACAAAGCTCACAATTATTAACCTTTCCACTTGTTCCCATAGTTTATTGTGACAAGACAATGCAATAAGCTTGAAGGTAATCAAAAAGCAATTTTGTAGTAGTGAGCTTAAAATGACAAACCTTTCCTTTTCTAAATAAATCACCATTATTCCCACATGGTCCGTACTTGACAAGTTTGTTTCCTTAGTAACAGAGTACTTAAACAGGGTTTGTGTGCAAAGATTATACCTTTAGCCACAGAAGTGAAAGAGGAGACAATCGGACAAAAATTGGTCCACCCACCTGAGTGTGTGATTTCAGTGTTTAAGGACAGGAGCCAAGGCTGTGCAGAAGCCCAGGGAGGCCTCTTCCCTCTGTGCATTTTGTGGACTTTCTGGAGTGTGTGGACTCAGAGGAGTTTTCAGCCTCCAGTGCCTAAACTGAATGTAACACTCCCTGATGTTTGTTCAATAGCTCACCTAAGGTTGAGGTCAGCTGTCTTATAAATTATTGAGCACATTAACAGTGTTAGGACTACAATATAAATAAAGGGTATGTGCCAGGCAGAGAAGACATACAGGGTGTCTGGCTCAAAGACAAAAGAGGGAACAGACAGAAGAAAAGACTAATGTGCCCTGGATATGTTCGAGAGCTTTCTGTTTGCTTTCATCAGTAATTAAATGACTGATTGCTTTGTAATAGTAACTGTGTTTGACTGGGTACACAAACCCTGATGTCATGTACTGAGCTCAGTCCAATGCTGGAGGAAATCCTTCAGCCCACTCTGTTTGTCAATGCCTAATTCCTAACTTTTTTTCATCAAAAGTGGTGAAATCAAGTAAACACTATATGGCCAGGCCTTAGAATAACTGAGCTTGCTCTGTAATGAAAGGAGGACAGCTTTTCTAGCTACAAGTTAAGTCAGTGCAAAACAGATTGCTTTTAAGTCTTCCACCAATTTTTAATACATTTTCCCCATTGGCAGCTGATGGGTTCCAAATTCCTCTTGGTGAGCCCTAAAAGGCTCTACACAGGCAGCACGTTGATAACCCTAAAGCAAATATTATGGGGTCTATAATTTTTACAGTCCTACATTCAGCTACCAGCCACTGATACACAATGAGCCAACGCCTACCAAAAATCCCCACATTCAAAATACATATCCAAAATACAATTCCCATTTCCCTCCTCACCCAACCATTTCAACAGCTGTCCCAAAGAGCCAAGTCACAGCAGTTTGTCAAGTGCCAAATAACTTGATAACAAAGGAACAAGAAAAGGAATATTTCTATTTCCTGCATCAACACCAACACTTGAAAGGCTGTGTTGCTAATTGTAAGTAGCAAAGATTGTTTCTGCAGAGAAGTTATCTGCTTGAGTGTAAGCTGAGATTCAAAACTTAATTTCAGATAAAGCTGGTGAGATTGTAATGATGATGAATTTTCTCTATTGTTTATACATAAATTTTCTCAGCATATGTAGATGACGTTTATAAATGAATATTAAACTTTGATTTACACAAAAGTAAGGCAGTAGATATTCTAGCAGACACAGCTAGTTTCAGATTTCAATCAAAAGCAACAGACTCCAGCACTCATTATGGCTTGAACTGATATTTATCAACACTTGGAAATGACCAGGATGAGCAGAATTCCCCGACTTTCTTACCCTTCCCAGCAGCTGTGCAGCTTACAGGCTTGAACAGGCTCCTCAGGATTATAAAATGTGCTGCCACTATCAGAAATATTGTAAATGCCACCAACCAAAAGGCAACTAGATGGGTGATGTTGAAGGTCATCTGACTGTTACTCTTGAGGAGAGGGTTCTTCCCTTCATTAAAGTCATCTGAAGTGTAGAGGTGAGAAAGATTCAGGCAGTTCACTTGTGTTCAATCAGGAGTTTTCCCAAAATGGCCCAGAAAACAACCAAGGGTGCCCACTGGAGATAGCAGGAGTGTAGGAATGTTAGTCCCACATCAAAAACTTCTTTTCATCTTTCTCCTGCCCCATGAGCACCACTCTTCCTCTTGCATCTTTCAGAGTAAACAACATTCAGTACTGAGATGCAGGATGAAAATCAATTCAGAGTTTCTCTAGTTAAACAATTTACCTCTGTTCATGGGGCATAATGAGACCAATTCCTTTAACTCTGGAAATTAGGCTTCCTTTTTTTAAAATTTACTGAAACATGAAACTTGCTAAAACTAAATTACTGGCTTAATAATATATTTGCCCGAACATTCTTGGATGAAATATCAGTTTGGAAGAGGCGCCAGATTAGATTCATCAGAAAACATGTTGCAGAGTAATTTACAAAGTATTAAAATGTCAACTTCTCTCCAATCCTCCCTCGGAAATGCAAGAGAGGATTTGTTCAGCAATTCTATAGCTTTGTTTCCTTTTTCCTCTTCCCACATTATGTTATTTTCTAATTGTCTCCTGTTACAAGACAGGAGGAAACCGATCCATTATTAAATGTTTTTGCTGAGTGTTTTATCTTTACCCTTTCTGATCAGGAGTCAATCTTTTCCTCCAAGTACAGCTGCCATCTTCTCAAACCATCTACAGAGGTCAAATTCTGCTGTTCTACACACTCAGAGAGAACCTAACAAAACCCAAAATGGTTGCACAGTTTTTAAGAAATAAAATTTTGATCTTCCATCTGTGACAGCCCAAGATCTGGGAAGTCTTTCAGTAAGAAAGCAGCATTCTGCATTACAGGGCTGAAATTGATAGATATATTTGCAAAAGAAAAAATGCTGTTTGCACAAACTTCAAGCACTGCAGTGCAGATTTATGCATTCCCTACTGCTAATTTGCATTAGCAATAATCAGATGAAAAAGCAGAGGCTGCAAAAATGACATTTCCTTCTGCACTTAAGAAATCAAGTGTACAAAGCTATTTCCTAACATTTTTAGATGTTTGTAATCCCCTCTATGATAGTCAAAGGCACCCTCAAACTACATATTTAACCTGTGGTTTGGAATGCCTTTTCATTAACACTAGTTTACTTATTTATAATATTTTATGGAACAGATAAAACTGAATCTTGCTGCCAAGCAAAGACTCCAGGTTACCATTTCTCACTTGTTCCACAGTTGTCCTGTGTGATCTTTGGTAGATTACTTCCCTTATCTCTAAACATGAATATTTACACCAAGTAACTGTACAGAGTATTCAGTGCAGTAAGGTGAATCTTTCAGCATGGAAAGGATGACCCACATTCCGATGGTCATCAGGAAGCCTGTGGGCTCTGCTGATAGGATTTAGCCTCTCATACGGAAATCCTGACACAACGGAGAAAATAATAAACTATTAAAATAGTAGGCCTGAATCTCTGACCCTTTGACTACAAATTATTGATGTCATTAACAGTGTCAGGAGAGGTCTCTCATTCAAATGTTTAAACTGACAGAGGCCAGGGTTAGGATGGATATAAGGAAGAAATTCTTGGCTGTGCAGGCGGTGAGGCCCTGGCACAGCCTGCCCAGAGAAGCTGTGGCTGCCCCATCCCTGGAAGTGTCCAAGGCCAGGTTGAATGGGGCTTGGAGCAGCCTGGGAGAGTGGAAGGTGCTGAAAAGTACTTGCACAGAGGGAAGATTCATCATTTGTGTTTGGGTCTTCAAACATTCAGTGCCAATTAGGAACTTCAGCATCCCATGGTGGGTTTTGTAGGCCCCTGTGGTAGGAGCCTGTCCCTCTTCAGCCAGTGGGAAATAAACTGCTTATGACAGGCATCACTCAAAGACTAAATTACTAAGGGATATTCCCTTTGCTTGCTGGCCAGAGAGGATAATCACTTGCAGCTTGGGTGCTCTGCTTCACCTCTTGTAAGACCACAGTCAAAATCCTTTGCTTACACACAGAGACATCTGAGATCTGCAAAGTTGTGCTGTAATCTCAGCTATCATAACTGCAGTTCACAGGAACTGAGGTGTGTGTCAGGAACTGAAGGCTATAGACAGATCAGTGGCACCAGGTTATTAATTACCTCCTGTCTGTGAGTCTCTTTGAAATGCAATGTGTAAGCTCTAAGCATTATTAATAAATTCCCAGTTACCTCGCTGATGTGCAGTTCAAATGGTTAGAATAAACTGTTACTCTGCTTATTATTCAAATCACTAGGATAAACTGTAAAGCCCTGGAATAACATTACTGAGTGCCTGGCTGGAATCTAATGTGTTTTACAACTTGAAGTCCTGATAATCTGTTCTAAATGCAACTGATACGGTGGTGTCCATCTGAATCTGCAGATACCTTGAGACACCAGTTCTGAGAGATGTGAGTATGCACAGCTTCAAGACTTGTTCCTTGGCAGGTTCATCAGGAGGACTGGCACACGCATGGAGAGCACAGTGACATCACTGCTGCCAGCCCAATCCAAAGGACAATTTTCAGCCAGTGGGGCAATTCCTGGGTCTCCCTGAGGCTCAGTGAGCCCGAAGCAGAGGAGGATGCTGCAACACTGCCTCTGTTAGGGAGCACTGCAGCGGGGAAGGATCAAACAGACTTACAAGGACTGAATCACTCAGAGACCTCCAGTCTTCAGAGTCCCTGAAGCCCTGAATTGCTTTAGTAATCACTTTAGACCCAACTGCTTTTAGTGAGCACTTCAGCCTCCTGTGCCAGCATTTCTTACGCAGATATACAATTTTAGATTAATTTCTTGATTAGAAGCTCATAGTTATCCAAGTCCTTTGCTCATCAGCAGTGTGACATTCACAATCTGCCAACACAACACTCCGGGAGATTAGGTAGAATAGATTTTAAATAGTATGTTATTGACATTTCAATTATTTAAGTTTCAGTAGAAAGTGACCAGATGAGGTTTAGATTGTATGATTCGTCTCACAGAAAAGTTCTGCTGGAAAGGAGCAGATGAAAAGAAAGGGCAAGAGGTAGCTCAGGTACCCATAGATCATGGCTGAGGAGAAGAGGGAGAGATTCACTTAGGGGATGGATCCAAAAGTGCTTTGTTAAATAGTCAAAGGGATAGAAATGCTTTCCCTAAATACCTCAGGAAGAGAAAATACCTCAAAGAAGAAGCATGAAGCAAAAGGGCATTAGCAGCAAGAAGCAATGAAAGGGCATTATTAGCCCTGAAATTACCAGTATAAATCAACCACCAGCAAACAAGCACGTTTGGTTCTGTTCTTCATGAGAAGACCAAGATTCTGGAATAACTCCAGTGGAGGCAAGACAACCTAACTATCTGTCAGTGGGATTATAGCTCGTGCTTGCCAAAGGCAGCAACAGGTAGGGCTCAGAAATTCAGGAAATCTTTCCTAGTGCCGTTTTCTCAAGCACTCCATTAAAACCAGTCATCATATTACTGTTAGGAAAGTGTGAGATATAAAAGTAGAAGTGATGTAAAGGCCTGAGGTTCCCGCTCATAAAAATGAACAGAGGACATCTCAGGGTTACCCAATGTTCTGTGTGACAGCACCTGCATTCTGGCTGGAAGACCCCAACCACAAAACATCAGAACCACTGAAAATCTGTCATTACATGAAACAATCTGCCTCAGTTTGCTTAAATCCTTGGTGTAAATGTTCTGTGTTGCAAAAGGCCAAAACAGCTGGCCAGAAGCATTTTTATTCTTCCTACTAATTATATGTTTACAATAGCCAGATAGAATCAGATGGACCCTCTAAACAGCAATAAAATGTGTGAAGCTTTTGATTTTCATCTACTAGAGAACCTTTCCATTTCCAAATTGAACCTCTTGATGACAACTGCAGAGTGGGAAGAAGCAAGAAAGTATTTGGGGGTTTTGTAGTAATAATTATAGTAATTAAAACTGTCACTGGTTAAGCACATGATGGCCAAAATGTTCAGCCATGAATGTCTTAATGCAGACATCCAATTCCAAATCCAGCCACATGTGCAGGGAACTCTTTTTTTCAGCTGAGCATCTCTAGTTTCTCTGGGGCTGGTCAAAAGAACCCAAATAATCACCCAGTTTCTGAATCACTGCAAAATCACTTGTCTTTTCAGAAAAACACTTGAGCACATGCTTAAGTGCCGATGTAAATTAGGACATTATTTGGGAAATTAACCAGAGTTTGGTGCCTAATTTAAACACACAAGTTAAAACACTTTGGCATAAATTGTACATTTCTGCAAAGACACTCTTGCTCACATAAACAACAAATCAGGCATTTTTCTTATGCTGTAAAACCTCTTTCCAAAGTGTGAAGATGAAGATATTCTTCTCAATTTTTAGAGAATATCTGAAGCACATTAACTCCCAGGATAGGAAGAATGCTCTGGCAAGAAAAAGCGAAATATTTTCCAAATTTTCTTCCTGGGGAAAAGGTTTATCATGCTACCTGAAGCCATGAAAAGAAAACAGTAAATATAATGCAGCATTAACACCCATCAGGCAGCATGTTTATAGGCAATTGTCTGCTTCACACACCTTGAGTTGTATAATGAGACACAGTGAGTTTTACTACCTCTGAAGTAGAGCAATCATCCTCAAACGAGCTGCCTGGAAAGTATTATTGCTGTTATGAAATGGAATTTATATGTAAAAATAACAAAACAGATTCAAGTATTAAGTAGGTCCTTGTTGACATGACTGAAAACAATGAAGCCAACCAAAAATAGCCTGTGATTTATCACAAAGGAGAGTGAGATCAGGGAAACCACTTTTCACTCTTCTACAGACCCTGAAACATCTATTTTTTACCTTGAACCTTCATTTATCCATCACCCTTAGGGCACCATGAAGTTTCCATTAGTAGCTAATTGCAAACTTGTCCCTACCTCAAAATTAGTAAATTTCTCTTCGGTCTTAGCTCAAACTGAATTCTTAGAAGCCTTAAAAAAGGGGTTCACAAAGCAGCCAGTGAAGTGACTGCCAATGTGAGAGGCTCAGTCTCCAAGGGGTGCAGAAAGTTCCCCTCATATCCCCATCTGGGGAGCCTGGAGCAGGTCATGGACAGCAGCTCAGCACCAATCCAAAACTGGCAGCATCACAGGCATGGGTATAAGACAGGTTTTGGCTACAGGGACAGGCATCACTTTTAGAGCTTTCTTCAGGAGGACTGGGATTCAAGGGTGAATAAATGAAGCTGTCTGGGTGTGATGAACCAGCAGCTCAGATGTTGAAACCACTCTTCCCCTTCCCCTTTTCCCCTGGTGTTTCTCTCCTGTTACTCTCCTGGAACAGAAAGCTCAGACACAGACAGCCATGAAATGATTAACCACTGGTTATTCAGGGTGTAAAGATGGGAAGTTATTTTCCTGCAAAATCTTCCCTTTGTATGTGCAAGGAAATAAAATTTGGGATTGGACTGCATAACAGATGTCTGATTCCATCTCCTCTGTGGTGAGTGCACTTCAGAGAGAATAACTAAGAAGGGCATCTCTACATGGAGAGCAGCAGGCTCTCCAAATATGAAAAAATGTATAAGTGATGACATTTTGCCCCACATGTGGCACTCTGCACAATTACAGATTTTCTTTATAGGAACAGAGGAGGAACCTGAGTGTTCTGTGAGCTGGGCCAGCTGTCATATGTAAAGATCTCATACACGCAGCCCAGAGGATTTGTTTTCCTAAACAAACTTGCAATCATCTGTCTTTTTAAATATAACTTCTGTGACACACAGAGGAAAAGCAGGAAGCGATGCTGAAAGCTTTCTATGCTCTATTAATTTTATTATGTAAATCCACTCCCCAATTGATATTTTCATTCAAAACTAGCACAAGATCCGTCATTATTTCTGGATGCGAAGGGAAGCAAAACAAGTAGTATTCAAGCAAGTACTCTCATTTGGATTATTATTTTAATACAGCAGTATTGTCTGTAGGTAATTTTTAAAGCATGTTTGCACAGCAATTCAAGGCTGCTTCTTCCCAGAGACTATTTAGCTTTGTCAATATTTATTAATATTGCTTTTGTAAATATGATAGAAAGCAGAAATGTTTGACTTAAACCTAATAAGCAGATTTTGAGAAATGGACAACATTGCTTTTTGAGTTATCTGTTCCCATTCCTAATAAAGCAGCAACAAAGGGAAAGCAAAAGTCACAAAGACTGAAACCCCATGGAAACACATGCAAGGCATCTTCAGTGTTTGAACATCAGGTCTGCTGCCAGAGGTGAGCATTAAATAGTAGAAAACTGCTTTTAAGGAAGTTAATGTCACCTAGGCTGTGGATATACAGAAAATGCATTTCCTTTAAACACCACATTCCTTAAATATTTGCAAGAAGTGTTCCACACTGTCCTGGTCTGTGATTGCACTTGGTCTAAAGGCCAGACACAGAGTTTGACTCCACTGTGGATCGTGGAGCTCAGTTTCTCAAACCTACACAAACATAAAGAAGTAAATTGGAATTGCCAATAAATCAAATAAACTCTTTTCACCTGCAGAAACGTACTAGTTATGTATTCTCCTAAATACTATCCAATTGTGATTCATAGTACAGAAGCACCAGCATTTTCAGGGACAGTTTTTGACTGAGCGTTCCAAATACAGAGCAGGAATTAATCCCCAAAGCAAAGAACTTCAAAGCAAAAAAAGACAGTAACAGTGGGGAAATCAAAGCAACACAAAGGCAACGTGATGTGCTCCAGCCAGGAACAGACCCACACGGCAGTTTTGTGTGCTGTTTGTGACAACTTAAGGAATCAAAGTACAGTTTGTGAATCACATTTGATAGTTTCAAGCTCTTACAGATTTACTGAACCACGAGGTACAGGTTCACCATTTCCTAAGGGAATTTACCAGCACCTGGCAGTGACCATATCATGGATCTGCCAGACTGACTTGTGAGCTCCTTCAGGTACTGGAAGGCTGCACTTAGATCACTCTGAAGCTTCTCTTCTTCAATGCCATGTCCCCATTTGTCCCTGGAAACTCAGCGCTATCATATTTTTGACAGTTCTGTTTTCAGCCCATTTTGAATAGAGCTTAGTTGCTTATAGTTGCATTTTGCTAATTTTGAAACACTATGAGCATGTTTTGGGTGTCTAGGTTTTATGGCTCAGTTATTTTTCTATGGAACAACTACAATAGGGTCCATGTTTCACCAAAGGAAAAAGGCAAGTAAATTTTCCAATTATCAAGGCAATGTCGCACTTGTGTATATCATTATGAAGCTGTTAACAAAAATGCTACATTTTCATTAGCTAAAAAGCTATTTATTCCTAATGAGTTGTTAAAGACTGAGGACAAAATTCTGCTTTCAGTTACATCAGCATAAATCTGTAATCCATCCAAATGCCTCTGGATTTATATTGGTGTCAGTGAAAGAAGAATTTGCCCTGAATGTTCTAAATGTTTCTATTTAAGAAAGTTATTATTCACCAGTAAGGACTAATCAATAATAGTAATCAAAGGAACTTCTTCCCCTCACCATTTGATTTAATGGGTCAAAGTATTAAAGAGAAGCTGCAGTGGCCAAGATTCTAAGAATCTGTAAAAAGATCAGCTTCCTGGTGGTGTGAACACTGTATTTCACAACAACATTTGTTGGGAAGTCTGTTGATGGAGATGATGTTGATGGAGTCTGTCTAGCGATGACAATAAACCAAGGATTTTTGGCCACCCAAGCATTCCAGGTTGCATTTTTTACCCTTGCAGAGGGCTAAGCAGCCTTTGCTCTCCCAGTCTGACAACCTGGCAGCCAACCCAATAGGTCTGGTCTGTACAGAAAGGTTCGGACACAAAGATAAGGTCTGTTTGCTGTCCTGAATTCTTGTACAGTGACAGTACCAAGTGTAACTAGGAAGTATCCCATTCTTGCTTGCCCCAGTTTTTATAAACCAGCAGACTGTTGCTAATACATGTTTTTCCTATCTTCCATGATTAATTCGTCTATTCCTTTTATCTACTTTCATCTATGAAAGTACTTGCCATCAGTAAACAAATAATATAAATATAATTAAATACAAAAGGGAAGGGAGATGCCTTGCATTGTATGAATTATCACCTAGGAATACATTATAATAAGCATGAATAAAACAATGTTTACTGTGAAAGAAGTTGAAACATGCAGCTGTATCAACATTTCTCAGTAGTAGTAAAAGTATGATTTCTCACTCTCCTTTTCTTTACTAAGTTGACTTTAACTCTATAATCCCATAAGCCACTAAGCCCTGGAGAGCATAAATAAACGTAGAGGGCCAGCATTAATTCACATTACATGGCACAGTAAAATATTAATTTACAATGAAACACAGGGTTTAGGAATCAAGAGAGTCAAGTCTGAATATCTGCATGGAGCAGATGGGGGGAAAAAAAGCCTTTTCAAGTATGACTTAAGAGAGGAGGTTCCTGTGACAATGCCAGCACATTTCTCCCAAAATATTTTTACCTTCTCTTTTGATTGACAAGAACATCAAGTTGCAAGCAAATAGGGACTAATATCGTGACACCACCAAGCACCCTGTGGTCCTTGTCCACTCCAATCAGCTCTCAAACATGTGTTTTCCCACCCTTTGGAGGCAAAGAAGCAATGACATCACTCACTGTTGCTGCACTGGAGCACAACATCAGGAACTCGATTGCCCAGGTTTGCCTGTGACAAAGCAATGAAACTGACCCAGAGTTTCTGGGTGCAGTCCTGGGGCTTCCACTCTCTGGGGTGAAAGGGTGGGAAAGCAAATCTATTTCTTTGATAGTGTCTAAAGAAGAAAAAGGGAACCCAGTACATGGGTTTGTGCGGTTTTGTTATTTGCTCATTTGTGTCACTGGATGGTTTGCCCACTGCAGCTCACACGTTCATCCGTCACATGGTTTCCGCCTTTGCTGAAATTCTTCTTTCTTTGGTTTCCACTTTCTCATTTCTCATTTTTTTATCCTCACTCCCTCTGCCATCTGGGGTGCAGCCTTTTTTCTTCCCTTTATTTGCTGTTCTCCCTTTTAGCATGTTTATCACATCAAGCCAGTGGAGGAACTGTGCACCTGCTGCTGATGTGTGGTGTAGTGCAGGTGTGTTGGAGGGTAAAGTAATCCCACTCTTCTTTGTATCCGGGTCTCTGAATCAGGGATAAATAAGGAATTGAGCAATTCCTGGCTCTCATAGCTAAATAACTTGGATATTGTGTTTTAGAGTCCTGGGAGAATATCAACCACTGCAGAATTTGCTTTCTAATTCAAAGAGCAAAAAAGCAGATTCAGTATTCTCTCATTAAGGAGAATGATGTTTTTAAAGCCATAGGGCATGAAGCTCAAGCCTTGAATGTTTCCAGGTTGTGATGAATACGAATGTCACAGAGAATTAGCAGATACTCTTTGGAAAGCATGAGGGAAAAGCCGGCTTTGAAAGACAGTCCATGAAGGTGTTACTGAGGACCTTATAAGTGAGCAAAAGTACTTTAAAATCAATAAAAACTGTCAGTCGTAACAAACAGATTTCAGAACTGCACTAGGGCCTGATGTGAAAAGGGAAGTCTGGAATCAAACCACCAAACTAATTGTAATTTACGACCTAGAAGAAGATTCGACCCTGGGCCTCTCAAGTCAAAGACTGGTCCAGCAAATAACGAGTCCTGTATATTGTTTGTCTTCCTCCTCCTTTCTGTTTAACTTCCAAGTCTCATGTGACCTTTCAAAAGCATCATTTCCTCATCTCTAATCTAAAAGCACTTGCATGGGCTTCCGAATGCCCTCAGTGCTTCATCAGTCAGCCAGGCTTGTTCCAAAGCATCATCCCAATCCCTTTTAGTTTGTGTCTCTTTACACTTACTTTCCCATTAGTCCATGGGCCAGAATAAAAAGCAGGCTCCACTGAAAATACTCCTTGCACAAGTCCATGAAATGCAGCCTATTTCCCACTAGGATCCTAGCACATTTACTTTAAAAGCTGAATCCCATTATTGATATGCCCCTGATTTATATCAGGAAGGCTCAACATACAGATATAATTTATCTTAGCCTAGTGTTTGGAAAATGAAGCATTCAATATTGGGTCCTTTGACAAATGCACACAGGCACTGGATCCCAGAGGTAGCTCTAACAAATAATCTTATTCTTGTATCATTCTAGAAATGCCCAAACCCAGCAGCTTCACAGAATTGCTTTTGTAGGTTCATGCCACGTAGTCTCACTGCTTTTGGAGAGAATTAAAACCAAGCCACCAACTCTCAAGCTCAAAAGCTGCAGAACTCATTTATTTTTAAACAAAATAATTAAAAGAAAAACACTAACCACAAAGGCTTCACCTTTAGAGTCAAAGAGCCTGATTGAATTTTTCCTTGGAAATCTTACAGCAATAGGAAAAGAAACACACATTAAAGCCAGGGTTTCCTTCCAGAGTGAATGTTCCATCAAGAAGTGAAAATCTCTCTTTGCCTTGGATGCAGTCATGTATCTAATCTTACCATAAATACTGCATGACTGTGTTAGACTGATTTAATGGCAGCTCTATAAATAAAAAAACCCTTGACCTAAAGTACAGGCTCTGCTGCTGCTGTGAAGAGGCTTGTTGGAGCTGAGGGTGTGGGATAAAGTCACAGAGCTGTGTCCTGGCCCTGGAGACAGGCTATGGACAGTGGAAACTTGGATCCCTCCTTCACCAGTGGCTCAGGCTGAGCTGGGAGAGGGTGGTCTAGCACAAATTTCCACATGGCAGGACACAGTTTATGAGTTTTGTGAGATGCTGAGTGCAGACAGATGTACAGGGATTGCCTTTGGGATGTTGACATTTACAGTTGGAAGTGCTTTGTGTTACTGAGGTACTCAGGGCACGTGGGGCACTGCAGGAACTCTCTGTGTGTTTCTCAGAGGGCTTGGGGCATCTGCTCACTCATGTCTGGTTGTTCTTGGCTCCAGAACAGCCAGGTGGGAGGGCAGAGACACCCACATCCCACAGCATCTAGGGGATGCCCAGTATAATGGGATTTTTGCAGGTAGCTGTGACCATGACACGACACAACAGCAAATTCTCCCCTGTCTCCAGCCGTGGAACAACAGTGACACGAGAACCTGCCCTGCCTGTGTCCTGTCCAGCTACTTCTGACCCACATATGACCAAAACAATCACCTTTCCCAGAAACCTTATTTTCCATACATATATGCTTTCTGCCAGAGGCAGGGGGAACTGGGCTCAAAGGATATAAAAATCCATTTTGTGATCAGTCCAGAGAAAAGGCTGGGCTGGGAAATGGAAGCTGAGCTTGCTGTGCAGCACAGCCATGTGTCAGCTGATGGCCCTGCCTGGGCATTAGCTCTGAATTCTCCAGGCAGCCTCAAAACACCTCTGTGGAGGTGACATCATGATATCAAAATGAAATGAGACTATTTAAATGCAAGACTATCATGGTGCCAGTACAATGTGAAAATGAAACTGAGTCAATGTAACCCCACAGGGAGCAAGTTACAGTTTGAGAGAGAAATAAAACAATGTAAATGGATGTTACACTGGACTTAAAGAGCCCGCTGAGGCCAGGGTCTGTTGCTGAATTTGTTTGGGCATTCAGCTTAATTTGTGCCATATATCTTGAGCTGGATGCATTGTTTTACTGAATAGCTATTAACTAAAATTAACATGCAGCCAAGTATGTTAGTGTGCAGGCAGGGTTTGACCTAAGCTATGAAAAGCAAAGACACCATGGAAGTCTGGCATTTCCTTCCTAAGTGGGAAATGTCACTGAAACAGCTCAGTGATACAGAATCTACACAATTACGAGTATCCTGGCACTGTCAAAGAAAGATGTTTACAAACTCACTGGAAACTAAAATGCGAAAGCATAAATGATATGGGTGAGCTGGGATTCAGTGTGAATCGAGGCTGGATTCAGGGTGTGCAGGGGGAAGGGAAAATGCAGTGTCACCATCAAGTACCTGAAGGGTATGCAAGAGCAGAAAGCAAGCTTTAGTCCTTAGGGGAGCTACTGAGGAGTAATGGCACAAAATTGAGGATAAGAACTATCAGTCTGATTACCAGAACAGTCCTGCATTAGTGGGATCTGCGGCAGGGTCTGCCTTGGAAACAGCAGATTTCATCTGGACGTCTGCTAGGAGTGCTGGCATTCCTGATACAGAACTGCCTGTTCCTGTGCTGCTGAGAGTAGCAGTGCTGATGCACTCGTGAAGCACATCCTGCAGCTGCCCTAAGCAAGGGCTAAGAAATGTAAGAAAAACTTGGCTTTTTGGCAGCCATTCTGCAGGAGATGCTACGGACAGTCTGTGGTGGTGCATCCTCCAGACACTGGGAGGTGTTAAGGTCTGGCAAAATCTCCAGCTGGAAAAAGGACATAAGCAGGCAGATCTGGAGGCATGGTCATCCTCCCACTGCAGTGCACCCATAATTCACCATTTTCATATTTGTAATAATAACAAAAATGCAAGGAGATATCCATTTCTCAAATGATCAAAAAATGAGCAACAGGTGTACAAGACACAAAAATGTTTAATTATAATTTTTTTTAAAAAGAACCTGAGATTTATCAGCAGTCTCCCAGGAACAAGAAAGGGCACTAAAATTTCCCCTCTGTTTGCTACAGTGACAAAAGGGAGGAATGGAGAGATACATGAGTGAAATGTCCTAGGTCACCCTAATCCTTTTATTGACACTCATTACTGCAGTGACAGAATACAAATGCTCTCAAAGAAGTGTTATATTCTACCAAACCTATAATGTCAATAATCTTCAGGGAATCTGTAATCCAAATAACAAGTCTCATTTCAGCAGGTCCTAAAGAGCACTTAGTCTGTAGCAACTGGCCTTACTACAAAATCCCTGGGAAATTTTGGCTTAGAACTACATGCAGCCACTACACAATTCCTGCTCTGTTGAAATTAAGTGTATCAGCTACCCATTTAATAAAAACAATAATCTTAAAAAGACATAAAAGAGGACTCAGTCCAGAACAGGGATCAAAGACATCATCCACATTACAGCAGTTTTTAGGATACAAGAGAGTAAAATAATGTTAACACTGTGCTTTGCTGTCCAGTATCATCATTATGAAACTCCTCGACTCCCCTGCAAAGAACTAAGAAGAAAAGCACAAGGAAACACAGCTGGAGCTGAAAGCACTGAACTGTGGGGGGGAAAAAAAGGACAAACCCTTTCAGATCCAAACCAGTTATGGTTGCAAATTATCATTCTGACTGTATTTAAGGAATTTACTAAGGTCTAGGAAAAAATGCAACTGAGGGCATAAAACAGACTCAGGAAAGGATGTAAATTCTTAGCTCTCTAGAAGGCAGAAATATAGAAGAAATGATGAGCCACAAAAAACTGCACCCTATAACTCACACAGTTGTTTGGCATCTGAAAGGGCTTGATAAAACTCTGGCATTGGGGCAGGGATTCACTCCAGGTACTGCAGCTTTCTTAGAACTTGTGCCTGGGTTTGCCTAGACAGCAGCTCAAGTTTGTAACATGATTTTTATGCCTTTCTTGCACCTCTCTTAAAAAACACAGCAGACTACAACTTTAGAGAGAGAATTCCAAAACCCGTTAGTTGAAGCGAGTGCCAGTATTCTTGGATATTGATGGAAAAATAAGACAAAAGCTAGAGCTGCAGGCTGGTGCCTACCAGCCAACTTGGAGAGAGCCAGACTTCCCAACTGCACATCTTGCACCAGGCCCGGCACCCCCATTCACAGCAGCAAGGCTGCTCGCAGGTGCAGCAAGCCTGTTTCCAAGGCCTGGATGGATCAGGCTCTGGGAAGATTCTGATCTGGGGGGATGTGACAGTTACAAATGGCCTGTGCAGGCCCTGTGACAGGCTGCTCACTGGGTAACTGATGAGCTGGTGTCCCGCCGAGCAGAGCCCATGTATTTAGCGAATGACAGAAGTGCGATGTTGATCGAATCTATGTGAATAGCAAAGAAAAGCAAATACAGGCTCTACACTAAATGCCCATGATGGATAGATTCGTCTTGCTGTGTGCTACTCTGATTCCAATGTATTCATTCAAACTACACATGTAATTCAAAATTTTCCTTGAATTTATTCTTGTTTACAGGAACTCTGAAGCACTGTGCTTCCAAGTGTTTGCAAATGACAAAGTACTCCACTCTGCTCCAGGGAAGGATTTGAGTCCATATCCTGAATTAAGTCTATAGCACACTCTTGCTAGCTGCAATAAATAAAGGGTAGGCTCTGATTTGTCTACATGACAGTGTAAATCAAAGGAAGTAGAGGGAACAAAGCCCCAACCACACAGCACCTACGAAATGAGAAGAGGAGGGGTGGAGAAGGTGGTTCTGCTTCTATCACAAAGCTTTGGCCAAAATCTAATTGGCCTTGAAAGAGCAAAAAGCTCTAACCTTCTACCTGGAGAGACCTCAGACCCTTCGCCTTTGTGTTCCACACACAGTGTACAAATCCACACATTATACTGAAAAAATCAGTCACAATACTGAGCTTTTTAAAAAAAATGTTTATACTAAAGGAGAAAATTCTGCAAGATTTTAAGTTTCCTAAGTGACCAGTTTTGGGTCTTTGAAGACCACCTGTGAGGATGACAGTTACAGATATAGACTCTTTTTTTTCTTTTTTATTTTTTACTCTTTCCTTTCTATAAATCACACACAGCTTCGTGAGGTACCTTTGCACCAGAATTTCTGAAGCCTCAGGAAGCCTGTGGAAGCTGTATTTTGCCAAGGATTTGGGGGCTGATTTTTATTTTTATATTCTCAATGTAGGCAATTCTTGTAGAAGCAAAATACTGTAATTAAATTGTCTCAGTATTGACAGTTTCTTTGTTGCATTTTTCCTATTCCCTTTTCACTAGGTCACCCTGATGGACTGGAGCAGATTAAAAACATGATCCCACTGAATTTAAGGAAGTACTGCAATCCAGACCTATCAGCATTAATCTGAGAGTGTTCTACTCCATATTATTCAGTACTATTTTAAAATATGCAGGGTTTCCTAGGTTAGGAAACTAACAAAGATACAGAATATCCTCGTCTCATTGAAATCACTCCTCTCTGCTTCCAAGACTGGTTTCAGAATTGGGATTTGCACGGGCCAAGCAAGTGCCCATCAGTTCCTGTGACCTGGCAAAGGTCGTTCTCCTGGTGGAGGAGTTTTCTGACCTTCTAAAGATGGGGTAATCAGGTTCACTAAGCAGCTCCAACAGAAGCCTTTCATCCCTGACCTCCAGGCTGGATTCCTGCAACTCATTAGAGAGTTACAGTGAAACATGCTAATAAATTGCACATTTAGAGTCACTGATGCCTCGGCACCTGGGGTGAAAGTCTCCGCAGGCAGAGTTCAAGATGCCGTGCATTACTTGCAGCCACTGCCACCTGCCATGGGTTAAGTCACCTCATCTCACCTGGGCTCTCTGCCATTAAAGCTTTTCTTGTTATTTGGAAACAGAGGCAGAACAGAGTATCAGACAGACTAATAATCTGAATTTATCCTTACAGTTTTCACAAGCAGCCAAGTTTAAAGTACAAAAGCAGGGAATAAGAAGAAAGGTTAGGTGAAAGAAGCCTTAGAGGAAGGCAGAGATCACAAAGCAGCTCTGCCTAGTGGCAGAGAGGAAAAGCTGTGCCTATGGCTCCTGCAGCAGAGGATTGCAGGTTTTATTCCAGGAGGCAGAATTGTGTACACGCTCTGTAAAAATGACACCAAGTCCAAATGACTGTAAGGAACTTTTTTTTGACATATGCAAATTTGTAAACCATGAGAGCGGAGTGTTTCTATGCAGACAAAGTTATACATGGCAAAAAAGTGTTATTAGTGGAATAAGAAAAACTGGTATAAATATTGTGTTGGGGGGTTTTTTCTTTTAAAAATAACTATGTGTTTGTTATGGCATCTTGGTGTGACCCTTCTGCTCATCAGCACCCATGTCCCTTCACACCCATGCCTGACTGCTGCTGGCAAAGAGTTACAGCCTGACTCCACCTCAATGGCAATAAAAGAGAAAGTTTAAAGACACCCAAATCTGTTATTGCTCAAGAAAACGATCAGTGTTATCAGGTATCAATGCATGACAACCTTCTGAATATTCCTCTCTGCTAATGCTGTGCTCATTTCATTGGCGGTCTTCTTTACCCTTATAAAATTCCAGGTGCTCCTTCTAACGCCCTAGATGGATCAGGTCATGATGGCCATTCAGAAACATCTTCCAAGATGTGATGCCTCTTGACATATATGTCCCACAGGCACTATGAAACATTAAAGTGACAAAACTGGAAGTACAAAGTTAAGAGATGGAGATTTCTTCAGGGATAGCCTGATAGACTGGGACATGTTCACAGAGAAAATCAAGAGGTCTCTAGGTCTCAATGGCTTTCACAGCCACGTGGAAATTCATTTCAGTGGATCCTCACTCCCACAATGCTGCCAACAAGGAAAGAGAGGCCAGCATGTCAGTTTAGTTACTACAAAAACAGTTTGCCAGAACAACAAGAGAGACTGAACAGCCATGGGGAATTGAAGCTGAAGCACATTTAAATTCTACACCCCAAGACAGCCATGAGAAGTTCTCTAATTCCATACAGGGACGTGTGTGATGTGTGTGATGTTTGCTATGCCCACAAACACCTCTGGTCACCGAAGCTGCAGCTGAGGCAGAACAGAGCTGTAACAGGTGGGAGTGATGATGCAGGACCATTTCTGCCAGCAGTCACCACTGAAGGTGAGCAGCACTCAGCACAGCCCCAGGGAACACTTCAACTACAGCAGAATGTGTCTTTTCCTGACAGAGATCACAACCCCCTACAGCATCCAAAACCATGTCCATCACAGTTATTCACAATAATAAAGATTTCAGAGAAAGCACTAAAGCCTTGCACTTATCCAAACTCTGGCTTTAGGGCTCTGTGTGACCAAATTGTGCCATCATGAATCACATCCTGAAGGAGCATGTGGTGACAAGTCCTCATGAGCAATACCTGAGATCTGTGACTCTGACACATCACCAACAGTGTGCAGTTACTTCATCTGGGTTCAAAAATAATACACATCATTTGGGGACATGCTAGTTTCCTTGTCACCAAATCAACATAATTAATTTAACCACTATCATTACAGCTGAACTTTCCAGCCCAGTCAAACGAAATAAGTCAATTCCTTCTGTGTACTTTTTTTGGATCTTTTCCTTCCTCTGTGGCTAATTATTGAAGATTTTTTCTAAGCCCTAATTCATGCCTTCTTCCTGCTGACTGCAGATAAAATGTCATCTGTGCAGGAGCTCATAATCAGCTGATTCTGACAAGGAGAGGATAAAGCACAAAAGGAAGAATATTATTTTAAGGAGGGAGAAATCCAGATCTAACTACTGGGACTTTTGCCAGGGATTTCAATGTGAACAGAATAGAGGCGTCTTTGAGACAGTGGAAATTAGACCCTGTTGCTTCTCAAGGTTTTGTTTCCTTCTAGCTTTTTGCATGAAAAGATGATGAGACCCAGAGCACTGTAGCCTCGTCTGCATGATCAAAGTAAAGGGAAGGTGATACAGCTGAGGATACAGCGAAGGAGAGGGAAAAGCCCCACCAGACACAGGGTTAACTGAGGTCCTGAGCACTTTGAGGATCGTCTGCCATTTTGCTCAAGTGCTTAAAGAAAACACAGAAACCTTCTCCAGGCTCAGAATTTGAAGATGCTCTTCATATACCTGGCAGTCTCTGAAATCTAAGAGACGCATGTTCAGCTCCTCAAAACACCAAGATCAATTACTGCCCTTTAGCCTCTTAGTTCAAGAAATACCTCACATGGAATGGGGGCAAGGGAGGAGAGAGAGAACACCAAGCACTGAGACCAGAGAACAAAATTGGAGTCCTCCCATTTCATCCCTCCGGAACAAGTAGGTCTGGCTGATCTCTTAGTCTCTCCATTATCCTTCATCCCCTAAAAAGAGGAATCTAGAGAAGAAAATAAAGACATCCTACCCTAATACGTTCATTTTCTCCTCCTGATGTTTCGAGTTCACTCTAGGGAGGAGTCGCTGCCGTTAACACTGAGGGAAAATCGCCTGGATAATTTACTGAATCCGGACTGAACGCGCAGATGTTGCATCCATCGGCCTGAGCCCGGCTCGGGCAGCCCAGCCGCCACCTGGTGACTGAAAACTCACACTGCGTTATTCCCTCAGCGTTTACTCCCTCATTACTTATTCCAGATATGCATGGAATAAATCTGACAACGTATCCGAGGTAGGAATAAGCAGCTCTGGTTCTCTAGAGTTCAAATATACAATATAGATCAATGTTGTTAGAAAGGGAAAAGAGATAAATTTAATTAACTCAAGTCTTAGATTTCAGAGAGTGGTTGGAGGGCGAGTGGCTGGGTTGGGGCAGGAGCCATTTAAATTCAGGTACTACTCAGTTTCCTCACATCTGTGCCTCCACTGACTTTCCACAGGAAGGCAGCAGCAAAATGACCACATTCCAAAGATCCATCACTTTTCTCTTTGCTTGTCTCCTGCAGTCCCAATTAGCACCACTGTCCTGAACTGGCACCTGTGTGCTCTGAATCAGGTGACTTCAGTAAAAAGATTTGCAAGCTGAATGCTACAAAATAGATTTCTATAGCATGGATTTTGCTGTTATGACCAAAAAGTGCTGTCAGTCAATATTTTAGTAAGCTGTAACAAAATGTTTAGGACCATCATTTTTAGAAGGCAATAGACATCAACAAACATAAGACTCTTTGAAAAATGTTTATGCTTAAAATATAATGACTACTGCACATATTCTTTTCAACTTTTATGCTCAAGTCAATGTATTATAATTGAGCTCTACTGAATTACTTTTCTAGTGGATAAATACTGTACACGCTGTACTATGAAGAGACATCATGTAATGTATACTAATTAAGCCATTATATCTGTAGAGAAGATCGTATCTGAAATACCAAATTAGCAGGAATTAAACATCTCAAAGGATTAATGAAATGTTATGGAGCCATTCACTTCCAGGTCAACAGGTTCAATTTCAGCTTAGTTTAATAGTTATAATGAATTTATGTGCTGGAGATAACAATTCTCTGCATATGTCCATAAATCAGGGTAAGAGTCCCTGGCTCATACCAAGAGAAGCAGGCTTGAACCAGCACAGCCAGAACAAGGCAGCCAGGAATATTCTGCTAGGCCTGGGTTTGGCACACAGCCTCAGGCTCCAGGAGATCAAGGAGCACATTTACTGCATGGCTGCGATGTGTGGAGGCAGCAGCGAGCGACACCAGAGACAGTCAGTCAGTTCTCTTTACAGACCTGCCAACAATTGTCAGCCCCAGCAATAAAGTTATCACAACATCCAGCCCCATCTCCTCTTCGACTTAGTGAAGAGCCCCTTCTGCTTATCCTGATTTCTCTCTCAGCAGCCCTTGCTGTTTCCAGCAGAGACACCTGCAGCACTAGGAAAAGGTGGGGCTAGGCCATGGAAAAGGAGGAATTGTAGTCAACTTTTACGTGGCTTTATCTGACAGCTAATGTGACAATAAATACTCAGCAAAGCCTGATTTTGTGGCAGAACCACAAATTTGAGACTCAGTGGTTTTTTGAGATTAAATAACCATCATGTCAACAGATGTAGGCATCAGCTCCTTAGTGATGATGGGCAGTGAGCAAACAACAACCAGTTTATGCATAAGAGAAAGTAGCTAAGAAATAACCACATCAAGAACACTAACCTAGTGGAGTATGCAGAGACACCTCCAACCTCTGCAGATAGACACTGAAAGGAGAGAAACTTATAAATGCAGAGATCACCCAGAGCCCATCACTTCAGTTTGCTGTGAGGACTCTGGTTTAGTCACACACAAACATTACAGTGTAAGCTAAGGAATGGCTCCGAACGCCAAAGTTCCTGCTCCAGGTTTTTTACTGACTTTCTGTGGAGCTTGGCTAAAATCTTCACCTAACTGAGCTCCAATATCTCCAACAGAACAGTTAGAATGATCACCTGTGCAGGTATTATGGAAAAACTGTATTTATGAGGTGCTTCAGGAGATCTAGAAATAAATAGAAGTTCTTAATATCAGTCCTTACCTTAACCAAACTAAAACAAAAGAGTGTTTACCCTGCAATATGGACTGGAAACCTAAAGAAAACACCCTGTACTACTGACAGGAACATCTTAGCCCGTCACCTCTACCATCACCACACTTTGTGATCATCCTGCTCCCCTTTCAAATGCTCCCAAGATCTGAAAAAACAAAGATATTCACCAGAGAGAATCTGGATGGTTGTAAAATAGCTTACACAGACTATTGCATAGAAAATAGTCTTTCAACCAAGGGTACTGAGATACAAACATCACACCAGAAAAGTAAAGCTCTGGCAGCCTATATAATACATGGAAAAAGCATCAAGCTTGCAGCATTGTTCTCTTTTAGTGACTACAAACAGAATTGGAGAACAAAGAGCATTCTAACAGCTGTTTGCTTTGCTCTCCTGGCACTTTTGAATTTCAAGTTTAAAGAAAAAAAACCAGAAAAAACCAAACTAAAACAAAACAAAAGAGTAAATTTGATAAACCAAAAGGTTAAAAGAGCCGTTTTTATTGCAGGACTGCCTTGAATGCACCTCCCCTGCTCACAAAATCTCTCAACATTTCCACTACAGTAAATGCATTAAGAGTGAAACTTGTACCGTGTACTTACTCTTCCAGCAGGAAGCTGTGAAGTGCAGCACAAAGTACTGCAGCTGAAAATCCAGATGAATTTTTCCTGGTCTATCTTACCTTTTTTTCACTTTAGCCACTATTCTCCCTCTTAAATGCCGTGGTTTCCCAGCACTGAATTCCTTCAACGACACTTCTAGATCTGCTTTTCCCGTGCCATAGTGAGGTACCATTGCAATGGAAAGTTTCTACAGATCATCACAAGCTTGCAACCACAGCATTTTCCTAAGGGATATAGTTTGAAATTACATTTTTATGATTAATAATATAATAATATATTATAGT
The DNA here is from genome assembly GCA_013397175.1 of Platysteira castanea. NCBI lineage: Eukaryota > Metazoa > Chordata > Aves > Passeriformes > Platysteira > Platysteira castanea. The sequence goes on from VYXC01009539.1 coordinate 1,349,783, forward strand.
TTATGTATTAACATATTATGTATATTATTATATATGCCCACACAACTTAAAATTATTATGTTCTTTAACTTTCAAAAGTGAAATGAAAGACAAATTTTTTGTGATTTTTCTGTTCAACAAAGAAAAAAGAAAATACTTTAACAATATAGGCAGATACAAGATACAGTATTCAGTAAGAATTTAAGAAAAAAGTATTTTTCCAAGAGTTAGATGAACATAAGGCATTTTCTGTGTTGGACACAAGTGAATCAGAAAGGAGAAACCCTTTCCAAAGCACTTGAGAAAATATTAGGGATTAATTAAAATGTAAAGTAAACCCTGAAATTTTCAACATTCCATATTGAATGTAAAACTATACATTTGAAACAATTTAAGCAGTATTTAATATGTAGTGCTCTAGTGCAGAGGCCTAACTCTTGTGTGTTGTTTGTGCACTTTATATATATATGTGTATGTAAAAAGAGAGGTGTGTTCTATTAGATGAGTACAGTTGGAAAAAATACATAATCCCCTTGTCAGTCTAATTAAGCAATTACCCCTCCCTTGAAACCTTTCGTCTCACATCACCATGATCATGGTTACAAGACTATTTACTTACAAACTTTAAAAAATCTCCCTTGGTGAACTTAAAAATTGCATCTCCAGCCTTCAACTGCAGTACTTCAGTCACTTAAAACACAGCAGAAATATGAAATTTGCGTAGTTTCATACCTCACTCGAATGCTACAGAAACTCTTGTTTGTTCTGCTTAGTCCTAACAGACACAAGCATCCAGTTGCAAGTCAAGCAGCAGCCCTGGATAACGAAACAAGCTCTGACACTGGAGCGAGAGAGGCAGCAGCGTTGGGCTTTTGGTGCTGCAGGATAAACTCTGAGGTCCACAGGGAAATCTAAATGGTGTGTTTTTCTGTTTACCTTCAGGTGACAATGTCCAAATGCTGCAACACATCACTGAACGTCTGTTACAAAAACTCCTGTCACGAGGAATAAAAATGGATGGATGAATAATGGTCAGGCTGGACCTTCTGCCTCCTGCCAGCAGGATTGAGCAGAGATTTAAAAAACGGCGTGTAAGCAATATGCAGCCAATCCAAACCTATATAATCAGACCTAGAATCATCAACATTATACAGACATCAGCTTACCTCTGAATAGAGATAAGGGAGCTGCTGGTGTTTCTCAAAGGGCTTGGCTTCATCGACTGAAGTCAGTGAAAGCATTACTTGTTTAACAATCTGTTTTTCCAACTAAATTCACTGACAGCACTGAATAGGTTATTTTTTCCTTTTACAAGCTTGCATTCTGAGTTGATTGAGAAAATATGATTGTCTACCCTTCTCCATATAGAAAAAGCATGTTTCAAAATAGGATACACTGTAAAATATTTTGAATGTTTTCTTCAAGTAACTTGCTACCATTTATGAAAGGGATTTTTGTTTCAATCCAAATGAATAACAAAAACCGAATACATCTTAACAGATGAAGGAATAGGATTTCCCTTTTTTATTTTCATTCACTGTCACCTCTTCCTACATCTTCCTGCAGGATCAACACTTCATTATTTCCATCAACTGCAAAGCAAGGACAATTCAAACATGTGCAAACAGAGATTAACATGCTGGTTACAACGGGTCACCCATCCTGAAAGGCAGAGCTTTACCTACATTGTCCATATTTGTCTCCAGGGTATAAAAAGTGTGGCTTCAAGGGGAGGGAAGGGAGGGAGTGAGGGAGGGATGCTCAGTTTCCTGAAGAGAAGTCACCTTTCACGATAAAGTCATCTGCAAAAGCTGTGTAGTCAAGAAACCTTTATTTGTCTCCTATGTAATATACTCCACATCAGCAGTCATTTCTATCCAAATGGATATATCAAATCAAATGTTGTGGCAGCAAAACTGCTCTTGGATGAGGCACTCTGATCATTTAAAAAAAGACAAGAGGCATCTTTGTAAAGCATCTGGTGCTACCATGATTCTTTCAGTGCTTTTTCCAGAAGGAAGACTCCCCTGAAAATTATTTCATTCATTTTTTTGAACTGAACTTTGTGCAACCCTTTCAGGTTACTTTGAGCCAAAATGTTGAATCAATCCACATTTTAAAATGCCTCAGAAAGAAGAAAAATCCCAGCAGTAAATCCACCTAATTAAGCGGGGGTGTAACTAGCCCATAGCTATTATCACTTCTCAGCTTAATATTTTTAAACACACTGTATGTGGAGCAGGCAGTAAGCTCTCCTCATTATTTCTCAAATGAAGCTGGGTAGATCTAACCCAAATTATGGCAAGATAAATCAGACAACTTAAGTGATGAAAATTGTGCTTTTCCCTCTGCTTTAGGGACGCTTCTGGCTCATCTGTCCTCTGATCAAGGTGAGCCTGATAAAGCTGAAAATTACACTGTGTGACTGGATTGTATGAGATTATCTTTCCCCTGAGAAGAGATTTATTTTAGTAACTCTTAATGAATAAGAAACTCTCTGCTCCAACACACTGCTCTTCTTGTGTGGGCATGGTTCCTTATTGCTTTGAGTGAGAGATCACATAAAAGAAATGGAGAATCTGAGTGGCTACATCTTCTCCATGGTTCAAAGACAATTTTGTGTTATAAGATAGACCTTCAGGGACCACCAGTTCCATAAAAAGTGAAAATTAATGTCATCCGTTTGTGGGTTTAACTGCAAAAGTCACTGGCATATCTTCCACTTTTTGAGTGTGAGGAAAGTCCAGTTTTGGTTTTGAGGGATCTTGCTTTGTAGAATTTGGGGCTTCTTGACCTTCAGCCAATTTCAGGAGACGTTGCATGTTAAGTCTGAAAATAAGGCGAGGATCTGGTCCAGAAAGAGATGGGCAATTGCAGCTCTCTCTTATTTTAAGAGCCTGTGAACACATAGGAAAACAAATCAAGCTCATTCAAATAGGAAAAACAAGAAAGGTTTCAGTCAGTGACTTTGGCTTTCCAGTCAGGTTTGCATTTGCACATTCGTTAGTGTAATAATGAGCCTGAATTGTTCCTGAACAACTTCTCAACAGAACCCAAGAATTCCTGTGACAAAATGTAGCAATATGGTAAAACAGTGGGAAAAATGAAGAGTGAAGTTATTTTCTCACATTGTGATCTCCAAGGATGGATACTCTAAAAGGTACAACATAATTAGACAGGAAGTTCTCCAATGTTTTCTGTGATACTTGTCCACACCAATACCTTTTAATTTACATTCACATGTAAACTAAACTTTCTGTAGCCCTTTCAGGTTACTTTGAAGAAAAATGTTGAATCAGTCCATACTCTAAAATGCTTTAGAAAGAAGAAAAATCCCAGCAGGAAATCCACTTAATTAAGTGGGGGTGTATCCAGCCCACAGGCTATTACTGCATCTCAGCTTCCTATTTTTATATTTATATTTACATTCAAATGTAAATGAAAATGACTGCATCAAGAAAAAAGGGCTCTGAATAATTTACTTCCTCAGATATGTTCTATTACTGAAGTAACTATGTATAGATGTCTGGCTCAAAAACGGAGGGAAAAATCTCCAGTAACATAATGGACTTTTAACTGTTTGGCACAGAGATCCAGCTGGTTCATCACTACAGTTAAAGTCCTGTTAGACAAGTGATCTCATCTCCGAGAAGCATTTGGATGCACAGCTTCCAAGTGTTATGAGAAAATAATGTCTCTTGAATGTAACAATTCCTCTGGATAAAAAGATGAGTAGTAAGAGACAAAACTTTAAGTTAGTCCTGCTCACTGAGTAAGTGCCATTGCTTGCATTTTACAGATAAGAAAGTAGGGGCACAAAGGAGCCAGAGAATCTCCCAGAGAACCAAAATTCATTAGGACAAGCACGTTCCCCCCAGATCCTCCTGTCTTGTTGCAAATCCAAGAAAGGTACGACAGTGGATGAAGCTCATGTCTCAAAGGCACTGTGGAGAAATTGATACCAACCTGTACAAAGTCAGCTGTTTTAAAGGCTGCTTAAGCTGTGTTCATTGTCACAAAGGTGAACATACCCTAAAAAGACCACACAAACTGGCAGCTCCTTGTGTGTTTGGCACACAAAAATCAATGCTTTGCAAGGAGCTGTACACAGAACTACTGGTATCCATGGGTCCTCCTACAACTCATTTAAACTAATGAAGAAAAGTAGATCCTTTGTATCATATAGCAAAATATTACATGTAGAACTCTAGAGGGTTCTACATCTCCACTGAGAACTACTTTTTGGAGATCTGCAAAATGAAACACCAAGACCAAAACAAGTCTGATGGTTACCATTAATCAATGGTCACTGTGGTATGGTCACATTTGTTCAGTATTATCTGTCTTGGCCTCAATCAACAGCATAAACCATGGGCAGATTTACATCCAGCTGTTTTTAATCCTTTCATAGAAAAACCAGTTCAAATGTACATTTTATTTCACTTCACCTCATAACTATGGATTCTTGAAAAGCAATGGCCAGACCTGTCCTGAGTTGTAGCCAGGTGCCTCCTGGCCAGTATTTGGGACTATCAGCAGAAAACACACATTGATTAATTTGCTCTAGATGGATTCATGAGGAGGAAGAAAATAACAGTTGTCATAGCAGTCCTAGCATTGCACTTTAGACAGAGTAGGAATTTTTATAATCTGCTTTATATCCACCAGCTTTGTTTGAAACAGCAAATCAAATATTCCAGTACAGCTCTGCATAAGTATTTGCCCATCATTTTGAAACACTTTGATATTCTTCCACAGGAGGCACTGGAAACATCTTACTGCAGCAGATTTTAAAATAGAAGACCAGAGCTTCTTAAGTCTACTTTTTTTTTTATAAGGAGGTTCCAAAACATATTTCTTCCCTAACTTTACTACAGTGAACTGATAGGGTTTGCTGTAAATGGCTAGAAACAAATAGAATTTAAAGTTAATACATAGTTCTGGAAAAAGACACATTCCGAAAATGTAGCAAGAGTTTTCTCCAGTTGTTTCTTGCTGAAATGTAAAATTCAAATCACTGGATACACAAATCTGGATTAGGCATGCAGATATTGTTCCTGTCTAAGTTTCAAAAAATATGAATAAAGGTTTCACAGCTTGTTTTTCTACAGCATGATCATCCATGTAGTCACCAAATGTAACAGTACTGCTGAACACTCTTCTGCTTCAGTGACCTATTAATTTCTAAACTGACATTTATGACAAACCAAGAGTTTTCTCTTGTTCTCTTCTAGAACATAAGCTGCTGCAACACTGCATTAATGTCAAGCAGTGTTATTCAAGGCAAATGGGAATATAAAGATTTAGGCTGTATCCTGGAAAAGGCAACATAATCCTCTTTTAAACTAATTTAGCAATTTTGTATCTCTGGGTTTTCCTGCCTATACAGTGCCTGACCTATTTCCATGGTTTCACTCACCTGAAGTCCCAACAGCAAGGATAAAAACCAGCACTTCAGGTGAACGTTTTTACCCCGTGGATGTCTGAGTTCTTGCTAGACATAAAGCTGTGCAAGGGGGTAAAAGGCAGCTATTCAATCCCATCACCTCACATGCCACTGAAAAAACTACAGATATGGATGGGAAAGCCATGTTAATTTGTCACCTCCCTGTTCAGGACAGCTGTAACTACACTTTCCAGTGAGAGCTGCCCACCTGCCTGCTTATTGGTTCAGGAGATCCCAAATAAAACATCCCAACTCCTGCTTGTAAGTAACAAAGGTGAAGCTGTTTTTCTGATCAATACAATCACAGTCACCTCCTGCAATATTTGGGAGCAGGGAAGGCAGAAGAATTAGGGAGGTCTGCCTTATCCTATCACCTTCACGTAAAGCCTACCAGCTTCTGTATAAATACAGAAATAAGTAATTTTTAGCTCCCAATATTAATCCTTCACACTGTCACAGACACCAGGCTACCTGCTGGCTCTCAAGCCCTTATAGTCTTAATGAAGTAGCAGTAAAAAGATGATTAAAGGAATTGATAGACTTTACTGCATAGAGAAGAAAAGCAGCTTATATATAATGTTAATACTTCCAATCTTCCACTGATTGTGGCCTAGAAAAGAAAAATTGTGGCAAAATATTTAATAACTTTATGGGGAGGATGGAAATGCAGGTCAGTGGTTTTTATTCTTGTTTCCACATTGACAGGGCTTAATTAACCTATTCTAGTACTAGAATTATCTGAAGTAATGTTCACATCATAAGCAAAGGGCAAATATACCAATCCACTTTTGAAAAGGAAGCAAAATAAGCGTATCTCCCAAACCAAAAGGCAGCAGACTGAGGTAAAAGCATTAATTACACAAAAATTAATAAAAATAAGAAGCAGTCAATGTGGATTTGACAAGAACAGGTGTTGCCAAAGTAAATGAATTAACTTCTTTTGACAAATTAACTGACCTAGCAAACAAGACAAGCAGTGCAATTGATATAGGCCAACTTCTTATTAGTCTCTAAATGATCTCACCATGGCATTTCCACAAGAAAGTAGAAACAGGAGTTACAGTGAATCAAAAATGGAATCTGAGCCAACAACATGATGCTAAAAAAGCAAATGTCACATCAAGATGAACTTCTGTATCACAGGCAAGGCTCAGTAGATAACCTTCTCCTTTATTCAGTTTAGCTGAGGCTTCTGCTGATGTACAATGCTGCATTTGAACAGCACACTAGGAAACAGACACTGTAGCAAGTCAGAGAACATGAAAATAAAACATTGAGATGAACTACAAGATCCTGTAGCTTCTCTTTGCCACTACACTCACACAGTCTCTCTTTCCAGAACAATGATCATCCTCTCCCTTACTACAAAATTATTGTAAGATATCTCTTTCTGAAAATAAAATGCATCTCTCCATCCTTCATGTAGGAATTCTAAGAGATTTCGGTTTCCTATTTAAGAGTATACTCTGTTTTCTTAGTTTACTATCTAAACATTTCCCCGTCTGAAGGGAAATACTTTCAAACACAGTAAACCTTTTCCATTTGCTTTATTTCGTTTCCAGGACAGCACCACTCTGTAACTGCTTATAGCTCTCTTGTTCACCGATTCCTCAGTGTGGCTGTAGCTTCCAACTTGCTCAGAAAACCAGATACAAGATCTTTAACACTCATTTGATTTGCTCCCAATCTTTTAATTACTTGAAAGGGTATAGTCCCATAAAGTGTGTAAAGTGTGATAGTCCTGCTTTAATTTACATTTCCTGACACTGTTCAGTGACCCCATTGAGATGTGACATTTCATTACCTGAAGAAAAATTCTCACTTTATTTGACTGCATCTTATTACGAACCTGCTTTCTATCTGTAGAGAAACATTCATGTGGCCTGAGAAGTCCAAAAGTTTGTCCCTGTTTGTCCCAGTTTTAGTAGCTGGTCTAATAAGAGATGCTGTATTGTCCTGAAAACCATTTCAGCTCCAAAGGCAGCATCACATGAAACCAAGTAATGCTCATGATGGATCTGGCACTGAGTCTTAAGAAGTACCATTTTCTTCACCAGAGATAAAAAGGTCTTTTTTGATAATCTGGCTTCTCTCCCTGGGCTCTGAGTATCTAATGGCAATTAATACTTGATAAACATCCTGTTCTAAAAAGCTCAAAGTATGTGAACAGTGAAACAAAAAGGGGTTGATACTGAGCAACAATAAAACCTTGGGATTCCCTTTTCATGCCTGAAATGCAGCCTGAAGGCAGCAGCTCCCACAAGAAGGGAAGTCAATGCCTCAGACAAGAAACCTGACAGCACCTCTACACACTTTCTTTCATCTTTATTCCACTCTTGTAGAGCCAACCTCACTTATCTTGTGAACTTGCTAAAAACAGGAAGGCTTCAGCCCCTGATTTCTCATCCTACTCTAAAGAATGTTTAAGGTAAAAGGCAAATGAAAATATCTTCCCCCTCAATTATCTTTTGGAAGATCTTCCCGGCCTCCAGGGCTCTTGGAAGTGAGAGTAGCTATTAAAAGATGAGGGTTGCTCCACCTGCTAAACTACGAGAGACGAGACAGAAATAACAGTTCTACACAGTTGCTCAGTTATTTAACTTATTTGCTCAGGCCTGGGGTAGAACATAAGAAGTAATTTATTTCATTACCTCTTTATAAGCCAGTCAACAACTATATGAAAATAAACGATCCTGAACCCTTTATGTTCAATCTAGCTAAAACTGAGGCTCCACAACAAGATTCATTTTCTATTCAGCTGCTCTAATGTGTTAGAAAATCCATCCAAAACATTCTCCCAGCCTGCTTTTGCAAACTACAGACTCTGTGTATATTAATTTGAAATATCCAGTCCAGCTACTCTCCAGCCTCCTACCCCTAATCCTGACTTTGATTTATGCCATCATTTAGAATATTTACTGTATTCATTCTCATCAAAGGATTCATGAAACTCTTTTTTTTCTCCTTTGAAGTCAGCAAACACCTCAACATTTTAGTGCTCCCTCTGCCAATAAATCTTCAAGTGCCTTTACAGTTTGGAACTGAGAACGACTTAAGTGACAGAGAGTTTAAAAAACAAAAAGAAATTACTAGTTGGTTATAAAAAAGAGTATTTCCAAACACAGTTCAGCTTGCTGAAAAACAGTGTCACAGTGGAATGCTTTAACACTCTATTTTATTTTATTATTTGCTACAAAAGCAAAAGAAGTCAAGACAATTTAGGGATCCAACTAAAAAATTACTTTTCCAAAACGGCAAAAAAATAGGAGTAGATGAGCCCTCTGGCACTGTCACATCTATACCAGAAGGCCATTCAAAAGCAAAAATATTACATTTTGATCAGAAATCAGAAAAAAAAAAAATCAAACCACAACTTAGACTATAATTACATTTTACCTGCTATCTTACTTTTTACCTTCATTTACCTTCCTATCTTACTTTTTTCTTGTTTAATAAAACCTTTAAGGTTGAAAGCTTTGCAAAGGAGAATTTCTGTAAGGATAAAGAGAAAGGTAAGCATGGTGCTATTGGAGTAAATTGCGATTCAATACCAAAGCAGCTAATTAATTAATTAATTAATATCAAACTGCTTCTGGCAACTGTCCTAAGAGGAAAAGACCCTTCCCTGAGCCCTGCTCACCTCTGGGATGAGGCGGTCCAAGTGCTCAGCTCTGTTTTCATGGGAAGGGTGGGTGGAGAGCCACTCGGGCAGCTTGGGCTGCCCCTCGATGGCTTCTGCCAATTCCATCTGCTGCCAGAAGACGCTGCTGGCTCTGACATCCACACAAGCCTGAAAGCAGAAGGGAAATGGAAACACCAGTGTATGTTAGAGTAATAAATACACAGTTTAATGGATATTGAATTACAAAAGACATCTTACATTTTAAGTCTCTAAAGCCTGTTTAGATGGTCCTCATAGCTGACAGGAAAAAGCTGTTCCAAAATATCTAAAAGCAATAAAAACTCATGCAGACAGACACCGGATCTATTCCTTTCAACACCTGTGCAACTCCACTGATCCTAAAAAACTTACACCTGAATTAGTAAAACTCAGGAGGAAGAAAAGGTTTACAATTTCTGGCATATATTTGTTCTTTAAAAAGAAGCTCAGCTGCAAATTTGAAGTTATATTTACTAGAACAAATTAATCATCTCCACAGATTTAGGCAAATTCATAGGAAAAAGTTGACAGTCAAAAATACAAGGTGATAATAATTCTTACTTATATATACCTAAAAATTTACTGGAAATGCTTTTGTGTAAGTGATTACATGGCCTTTTATGGGTGATTTCTGGAATCCATGACACATTAAAACAGTAATTCTGCAGAATTCCTGACTCTCTTCAAGAAGTATATATTTAACCACAGAAAGTCATGGAACAATAATTTTTAGAATTGCTTTTGTGTATCACCACAGACTTCTCTATTTTTACATTTAAGTGAAGGAGAAAAATAAATAAGATTTCTTACACTGACCTTCATTTTCTAAGAAAAAAAAAAGAGACAAGTAGTCAGAAGATAAGAAAATTACTTCTTCCCATTCCCCATCCTCGGAATAGATGTGGTGCTTTATCCTTTGAATTTATTTAATAAAATTATTATTATGAAAGGGTTATCTGCACAAGCAAGAAATGCTCACATGTCACTTCACTTATTTCTTTCTGGTACAGCCCTACTTTTTCAGTATTAGAAAGCAGTGAGCACAAACACAGCAATTACATTTTTTTCAAGGATTGTATTACTCCCTTAGACAGTTCCAAATTACAAACGCCATTTTAATCCCAGAATGAAAATTAATTTTAAAAACCCTTCCTTGAAGAAACATTAATAATTATTAAAAGGAAATTTTGCTTATGAAATATTAACACTAGATGGTGCTGCTCTCACTGGTATCTGACATCTGGGTCTATTGCACTTAGCCAGGAATCAAAGAGTTGGTTCAGTTTCCTCAATATAGAATTAAATTCCTCAGGGGCAAAAAAGAACGGAACTGAAAAAATAAATGATGAAAAAGATGCTGAGTAGCTTCTGACTCAAATTTTGTCTTACTTCAAGTTGCATTGTTGTTATGGCTGTATTTACCTTAACTCTTTAAATCTTTATGTATAATTAAATAATACTTATGGAAGATTCCTATTCTCCTTTTTATAAATACATGGGGTTTTCTTCTAATAGCAATAAACTACACAAACTGTAGACTGCAGATAATGCACAACTTTACACTTCAGCATTATTACATACAATTAGCCAGAATGATTTTATCTTCCCCTAAAAACTATTTTATTTCCCACCACTTCATTAATCTACATATCTTCAAAAATTTACACTTTACCTCCTTATGAAGTATGAAACTCCCTCTAATTGTAACAGAAAGTGAAAAAAGTCTGGTACTTATTTTTTTGCTGATTTTATTTTTATTGCTAATAAAACCAATCAGTTGTAGTTACCTTTGCCGCAAACTGAAGTCCCACTTTATCAGCTTCAGCCTCCAGGGTTCTGCTGTAGGGTCTATCAAACATGAACTGCAAAGAAGCACATCAAAGCTCTGTTTCTTGGTTTGGAATGTGTACAAAGGTAGAGCCTTGTAGCTGCCTTTTAACCTTCTCATAAGAACTGGGGTTTATCTATCATGCTCACATTGCATGTGATCAGTATTAATTTTCTTAATGTAATCTTTAATTCCATTATATGTAACTCATTGATCCTGTATTCAGCTGAAATTAATTCAAATCAGACATATTTTCATAGGCCCTCTCAGCAGCCAATCTCATTTTGCAGCAACTGAAAGCTCAATACCAACGTTACCCCAGAATTTTTTCACTTCACTCTTTTATAGACATCATGATTTTTGTTGTAGCAACTGCATGTAAAAAAATCTAGTGGTTCCCCAAACTTTTATGATGCCTTTAAGCCTGGTATCATCTATTTCATATGGCCTACAATAAGAAATGCAGCCATAAATATTTTCATGCAGAAATCACTCCTTTGCCACGATTGTCCTTAACACAAGCTGTAAATTGCCCTTGAGAAATCAAACCAGTAGACATAAAGCTAAACCAAACTCCTCTCCTCTTTTTCTAAGAGCATTAACACACACTAAGAGACAGTGGTGGCTTTCTCAAATGTAATTCATGTAGATTTGGGCAGCCTTGCCCTACTCTGTCATGTTATAGTAAATGCAAATCAGGACTTGTTTAAACAGCCTGCTCCTGCAGAGATAAGGAACCTGTCACAACATCCTGGTTTAGTCATTCATTAGGAAATATGAACTGAAGAATGGCAAATGTGCAAGGATAGAGAAGAGAGAGAGGTTTATCAGCTCAAAAAGGTTTTATCAGCTCTTTATCTGGCTATAGAAATACGTCCTCCTTAAAAGTTTCAGGGAAAAAAACACCAAAAACCAAACAACAAACCACAAAAGAGTTTGAAAAGAAGAGTACCAAAGAAGTGGTACAATCCCTTGAATATATAAAGATTATTATAAAGATAACTGTAACTTTTTGCTTCTTTCCAAAGGAGTAGTATTAGTTTTTCTTTACTAGGTCAAAACCAGAAGCAAACCAAAACTGATCTTCTAATAGTTTTTTAAAGCCAAACATGCTGGTTTAGAAGTAAGCTGAGATGGGGTCACTTTCCAAATTCTTAGTTTCCATACTGACCTTAAACATTGCAATTATAAATATATATTTTTAATCCTCTAATGATAAAGTCATTCCTTGAAGTGGAATACATATTTTTATTGCCTTGAAAAATGCTCCAGGTCTGTTTGTGCACATATATTCACTAAACAGCAAAGAAACTCCTGGCTAGTCTGTCATACATTCCTGAAGCACCATTTCCTAGTTAGCCAGATAAACTGTTTGATTAATTATTAAACATTTTTTAGACATAGAAATGAAACTGGTAACATACAAGAGTCCTGAGGCATTTAACATAGAGTGGTATTCATCTGCTACTGAAAAATAAAATGGTTAAAAAACTCTTTTGTGAATGTGCTAAAATGAAAAATTAGAACTTCAAACTCTGACCTAAAACCCTTGTCAGAAATTAGACATGAAAAAAGAAGACAGATTTGATTTTTCAAATCAATTACCAGAGCTGACTATATACAGTAAAGAAATGGGAGTGCCAGGTATATGTTGACTACCCAAAATCACCAGTTTTCACCCAAAATACAAATCTTATGGTGTGAAGTGGACAAGAAAGGAGTATGAAGCACTGCATCCGTACAGACTGGTGTGTGGGACATGAGTAAAACTGAGAGTCATGCTTCATGTTATTCCAAGAATAACTCCTAGGCTTTAGTTCCCATATAAAATAACCTCTGCTCTATAACAAAGCAAATATGCTTCAGTCCAGAAATACATTGTTAAAGAACAACCCCAAAGAAATGTCATAAGAAAAGTTAACGATTTATTAAGGAAAGAGAATCCATTAGCTTTGGGGGAAAAGGCAGAACTGGAGCTCACATGCCCAAAGGCCTACAAAGGATCACTGGGAAACACTTAGAGTCAATAATAAAAAACACACAATAGTCAGCAGGTCAAAAAGTCAAGCCTCTAAGGACATAAGAGAAAAACAAATATTGAAACAGAAGCAAGTACCATAACGTGGCTTAAATAACCCTTCCACAGAATGAGATGCCAAAGCTTTAGAAAGCAAAATACAGTTATGGAAGAAGAGGAAGAGAAACATCCTGAGAAATTGTGCAGAACAATTCACTCTCATGTAAGCACAACAGGCAAATTTTGAATGGAGGAAACAGACACTACACTCCTGGATGACTGAAAAAACTAAATTTTCTATTTAGCTTCTTTTATCTATGGGATGAAAGCTTTTCAAGTATTAATCACTTCAAAATTACTGAAATTTGATCAGCCTTTTAAACCAGGACAGTATCTATAGATGACGTTTCCTTGCACAGGACTAGGAGCTTAAACCCAGATTCCCTTTCCAATCTAAAGCACAACTCCAATCCATGATGCCAAAATACCCGTTCTCTATGGAGGGGAGAAGAGATGCTGACAGGGAGTTGAATCTTGCTGTCTAAATTATGAGCAGTCTCGGGATTCATTCACACTCTGTTTTTGCCAAATTTAGCTCTTCAAAATGCTGGCTAGCATTCATCAATGTATTGGTTTCTTAGCTACTTGTGCAAATATCCAAGCTCTTTAGAGATAATTTATGTTCAGAATCCACACATCTACCCATTAGCATAAGAACTACCAAAACAGATTGGTTATGTTTAATTTCATGTTTTTGAGGAACTGGGGGAAATCTCAGGAAAAGCATTAAGTCAAACCAAGAGCTCTTTCACTTAAATTCAGATTCCAGTTTTATGATCTAAGCAAATTTCTATTTATAAAACACACTTTTTAAAAAATAAATGGATCAGTAACTGTCCAGAGAGTAATTAAACTGCTGAAGGAAACTGGCACCAGAAGACCTCTGAATTTTACTTTGCTGAAGTGTTTTCTGGCTGAAAAGATTATTTTAGTAACTTCTACTATAGCATGGTTTATATAAAGGGTGTTTAGATTCTCAATTTCTTAAATCTTGGAAACCATTCTTACCACTAACAATACAGTTAAAGAATTCCGTGTATTTTATTTGGTTTAGGAACAATTTAACAACTAATTAAAATAAAAACATGGCATTTTACCATACACAACTTTAAAGGGCAAGTTACCTTTCCAAAAGACAATCATCTGTCTTAATTGGCAAGTAGGTTCCTGCAGCCTGTGCAACTAAATCCAGTCATTTAGGGAAACCTAAAGTTCTTCAACATGACAAATGACAATCAGCATCAACTAAAGCAGAATCAGATTTATAAAAACATATCTCGTTCCATAACAGACTCAAACATTAACTTTTTCTTACATTTCCCCTCTTGCCTTTTCCCCCAAACTTACTATTTAGTGTGGCAAAAGATTACAAATGTCTTTCCGAGGAACTCAGGAAGGACAATACAAAACGTCAGTCAGTCTTACCTCCTGCAACTTGCTCTGAATCCACTGGCCAACAACTGCCAAACTATCACGAGGACAGATGGCCCAAATCATAGCGAGAAAGATGAGTGAGAGAAAATCCAAGAAGTGAACCAGGCTGGCTTTCTCTGCCTGCAAACAGAAATTGCCTGTTTTCATTCCTTACTGTCTGACATTTCTTTAGAACATAACAGAATTTGGGAACACTTTAAAAATCACTGATTTTTTTTTTCCTATGCAGCCACAGGAACAGGGCAAGCACAACTTTCCCTGCTTGTACCAAAAAAACCCAAAAATCCAGTTGGATACAAGGCACTTTCAGGCCAGAATTCACATAAACTGCATAAATACAGCTGGAACATTCTGCCTATCAGCCTGTCTGCGAGATTCAAAGCTTGATTCAAAGCAGGTAGGATGGTGGCAACATGCAGAAAAAGTATTTAAGTAAAAGGGCTGTGAAACACCTCAGTGTGAATGAAAAAAATCTATAAAAAGACCTTTAACTTTTAATGAAAAGAGATAGGACATCACTGAGACAGGATCACTAATGGGATAAGGAGACAGTATCCATAATGCATTTATCTTTTATTTTCTGCTGCTTTCCGTTAAATTCAGAATCTTAGAGGTTATTCAGTTTTCCAGAGCTCTATTTGACATTGCAACAAATTGATCAGAGCATTTATGAGCAGCATCATGCAATACTTCTCTTTGTGCCAGTCAGATAACACAGATTCCATATGAACAAGATAAGTTCTTTTTTATTATCAGAAATATTTTTTTAAAGTTTAAAGGGTTGGCTGGCTCAACTGAGCCCAAGAAACCATGATGTGAACTGTTGCTCATCCAAAACCATACAAGAACCAAGCTCCAGGTATTCTAGAATTTGACATTCTAAAACTGCATGCTACAATAATAACAGTATCATGTATTTTAGGATACACTTTTAAAAGTGTATCCACTTCTGCAGGTATGAACAATTACAGGAGTAGCAGAGTTGCTGAGTACCTCCAGTTCTTTATGTTTGTGCTGTAAGAGAGCAATCTGCAGATCAAGTTCTAAATGACTCTTGAAAGTGATCCGTAATCCACCTGCACAGCTGTGAAAAAAGCCCTGGCAGCCTTTGTGTTAACAGGGACTACCACAGGTCTTCTGACAGTTATTAAGTGCTACACGAATAATAAGGATCTACTGTAGCAGACTACTCATTTCATTCATTGGTTTGCATTAATTAGATAGAGTCACACTGAAAACTTCGTTGGTAATGATAGGGAAAATCATAATTGGAGTAATTAGAATTAATAATTTAAGAATATTAGACAGCTTTCTTTAAAGACTTACTGCATGTTCCAGCACAGCGTGAGCTATTTCATGTCCTAAAATAAATGATAGCTGATGAATATCAGAAACTGCATCCAGCAACCCAGTAAAAACAAACACTTGACCATTCTGTAAACAAAGAGAATAAAAATTAAGTGGGAGACACATCAAGTGCTGCTTCATTATTATTAACTTTTTGTGTGGTGTACAACTTACTGGAAGCACAAAAGCATTTACAGCCGGTTCATCAACCACATGGATAACCCACTTGAGAGCTGAGATTTGGGGGACGTCCTTGTTGCTTTCAGACAAATGCCCAACAATTGTCTCCACAAGCCGGTAGCCTGCATCTGTCTCAGGTAACATTTGACTTTTAAATAGGTCCATCCACTGAAAAAAAAAATTCATTGGTTGTAATTTTTAAGGTGGACAAATGTATAATAAATGTAATTTGAAAATATCCTTGTATCTGTTCTGTTCTTAGCTCATGTCTCTGACACATAGAAAATCGATACACTTAGATATGGTTTATCAAGTTTCACTTTACAACAGGAAGTCACAGAACTCAAAATTACAGGGACTAGTTCACTGGACAAGAAACAGTTAGAAATGTTTGCTACATGCACATCATGTGCTTTTTAACCTTTATGTGCCCCAGATGGAAAGGGGCACATAAAAACTCTTAAAAAGGGTGGGGACAAGAGAAGGGCTTAACAGATGAGGGCGGCTGTGCAGGGTTCTGAGCATGAGGTTCAAAACTCATCAAGGACACTACAAGGTTCGTTTGCCCATCTCATTAATAGGACACTTTTTGAGTACTTTCAATTTTTTGTCTAAAATCTTACCATATCATATTCCATCTGTGACAGTTCCCTAAAATGTTCTTTGCCAAACACCATCAGTCGAGCGCGCCCAGTGATGGGTGTCTCCTCCAAGTGGGTAAAATAAAACATGACAAATACAACTCCTAAGCTGCTGACACCCAGCAGGATCTTCCATTTGTTTTTTCTTGCACTTTCTTTAAAGAGTTCCCGTTTATTAGGAGGAAGTGCCTTCCACCA
Source organism: Platysteira castanea (assembly GCA_013397175.1). NCBI lineage: Eukaryota > Metazoa > Chordata > Aves > Passeriformes > Platysteira > Platysteira castanea. The sequence continues at coordinate 1,366,574 of VYXC01009539.1, forward strand.
TTTTCTTATGCTCCTGTAAGATACAAACAGTGTTAACTTAGGACACAGTTAAAAAGGAATTTGTCTGTCCTTGCTGTATGCTCTGTTAAAGTCTCATTTCATGTAGGAGCTTATGGGAGGTTATACTGTAATTGGCTTCCACTCCACCCCACTCCACTTCTTCTCTCCCACAGGAGAAGAAGGAATGCCCCTTAGTGTCCTGGTTCTAACACACGTAAATGAGAAGGAAAAGAGCAAAAGATACATCGAACACCTCTGATAATGGAAAAAAACTCCTCTTGTTGACAGTCAGTCAAACAACACTACAAACACACCTGCCATCCTCCCCACACTCATACTTTGCATGATGGGTCTTGCACTGAGAGGAAAGTAACACAGTATTTTACCTGCCAAGAATGATGGCAAATAATTTCTGAGCTGGCTTCACAATAATCCAGAAAAGAGGAACTGGTGCAGCCTGAAGTGATGGTGATGTATGAAAAGACCTGATGATCTGAAGGTTCCAAGCAGGAAAGTGATGTGTGAGCTGCCCTGCAGAACTGATCTGGAGGGATGGGATCTTCTCCCCCAGTGGCTGAGACTGGGAGCAAAACCCTCCTGAACTGTGGTGTGCATTCCTGTACACTTCTGCATTTGGGACATCCAAAAGACACCTCAGTCCTTTACCAGTGAAGTTTCTATAGGAGTCAGGGTTTCCAGTCAAAAACCAATTTCTAGCATTTCCACTCAAATCTAACCTTTGGCATCTATCTCTGTCGACCTGAGTTCGGCATCGTCCTGTGTAAGACCTAGAGAGATTATTGCACTTCCCCTGCTTGCACAAAGAAGCCAAATGAGAGAAAACAGAGTTCCTGCCTGGCAGCTTTAGACCACAGATGATATTCATAACTTCTTTGGTTGGTTACCCTGAAACAAAGAAAAAAAAAAAACAAAGCAGACTGGTATTAAGAAGCCCACCCAAACAAGGAACTCTGCATCGTTGTTTCATTTTCCCTAAACAGATACTGTTTATTTGCCAACAGCTGCGTGGCACAAAGAAAGGTCACAATCACAACTGCATCCGGTTACAGTTTTAAGACATCAATCTACTTCTGACTGTGAAAGACATCACTATCCCGCATCACTGAGAATAAAACAAGGTGTGATTTATTTTTTTCCTTTCACTTTTACTACCACCAGATCCGAGTGACTGCGGGTGTCCCTTATGGGCCATCACCTTTCCGCGCTGGGCTTCTGCCCACTGGTGCCATTCCTATACATGAGGAAAACCAGGATCTGTGAGCACGTTGCTCGTACTTTGCTCCCGGCCTAGAAACAAAACACAGCGAAACCAAGTGTTCGCCAGCCGGGAGCCTCTGGCTCATAGACACGGAAATGCCTTGGCAGGGACAAGACCCGGGCCCTCCCGCCCGAGGGGCCCCGCCGCTGTCATTTTCACTCTCTGGCTCCGATCGCGGCCTCCGCCTCTCCTCCACCCCCGCCACCCTCAGGGGGAACCGCGATTATAGAGACATGGGCTGATGTGAGGAGCCGGGGCTGGGGAATGAAGGAGACGAGTCACTCTGAGGCGCCCGCCCGAGTAATGGCGGGCGGGGAGGCGGGGGACAGCTGTGGCCGCCTCACAGCTGCACGTCCCAGGGACCGGGAACGACCTCCTCCACCGGGCTCCCCTACTCACCACCGCGGGAGGCGGCGGCGGAGGGGCCGGACCGCGGAGCCGGTGTCGATATGGAGCCGGAACGGAGGACGGGAAGCGGGACGGGCGCGGCGCCGCTGCAGCGGCTACCGGAGCCCCGCGTCCCTGCCCTCAGGCGGGGCCGCCGCCGTTCCCGCCGCCGTTCCCGCCGCCGCTCCCCTCAGGCAGCGGCCGCCATTTTGTGACAGCGCGGGGAACAGGAGCGCCCCTCATCAGGCGCAGAGCCCGTTCTCCTGAGTGCCTTAACCCTGGCTCTGCCCGCGATGCTTCCGTGTCATCTGGTTGCAAAATGTGGAATCTGTCAGGATTATTTTAAGTCAGGGTGTTCTTTGATGTAAGATCTTTGTATGCTTTCGAGCCTAAATCTGTGGAACAGGCAGCAGCCAGCTTCCCCTAGTCAAGGACATCCGGGAACTAAGAAGCTTTAAGGATGTAGCAAATCAAGGTGTTGATGTGTATCTGTGTATACATTGCTAACTCGGCTGAGTCCTCGAAGTTTGTGTACTCTGTAGCTGAACTATGATCATTATAATAATAAAAATCATGTCTAAAGCACGAAAAGACCCTGTCCAGGTGAAGACCCTTCCCCTGAACATGTGTAGGAGTCAGCTGGGGCTATGTAACTTGTATGGAAATTAGTAATCAATCATAATAGAGGGGCTGTGCTTGGAAAGTTACTAACTCTGAATTCCTGTGTGTAAGTAATGGTGGGAAAAGTCTGGTGGTCCACCTTGATTTGTGAATTCTCAGCACTGGGGGCTGCGCAGCTCTGAAATAAAAAATATCTCAAGTGTGTAATTATGGCCTTGTTGCACACCAGGTAACAATCCCATTTTGTGGGCAACAACCTCATGGCTGAGGGTGGCCCTGAGTCCTGGCAGTCCAGAGGTCCCAGGCTTTTAAGCCCCTTCACAGAATGGGTGAGGTTGGGAGGGACCACTGGAGCTCATCCAGTCAAGCTCTCCCCTCAAACAGGGTCCCGAGAGCCCTTAGGAATATGTCTGGGGCTTTCAGACCTCATGGGTGCTATGGCTTGGCTTCTTTGCTGCTGTTTTAGAGAAAACGTCCTGTGAGGAATGGCTGAGGGAGCTGAGGGGGACTCAGCCTGGAGAAGAAGAGGCTCAGCTGGGACCTTCTGACTCTTACAACTCCCTGAAAGTAGTTTTGAGCCAGATGGAGGTCAGTCTTTCTCCCAAGTAACAAGTGTCAGGAGAAGAGAAAATGGCCTCAAGTTGTGCCAGAGGAGGTTCAGGTTGGACATCAAGAATAATTTCTTCCCTGAAAGGGTTGTTAAACCTTGGAAGGGGCTGCCCAGGGAGGTGGTGGGGGTCACCATCCCTGAGGTGTTCAAGGAACAACTGAACCTGGCCCTCAGCGCTCTGGTCTGGTTGACAAGGTGGGGACTGGTCACAGGTTGGACTCGATGATCTCAGAGGTCTTTTCCAACCTAATTGATTCTGCGATTCTGTTTCTGGGGACCTGAAATGTGAAGTGGTTCCTGCCACCAAAGGGCTGGTGACACTCCCGGGCAGGGAGCAGTCAGATCTGCTGCCATGGTAGGAGCAGAGGTGATGTTTTTCCCAAGAAAATGGCAAGCTGCTAGTCTAATGTATAGCTCTTGTCCTACTCTGGCTGACAAGTATATCTTGAGTGATGTGATATGAAAAACAGGTTATTTGCTGAGGCAGGGTGAGGCTGGGATGTGTGGTAATGACAGGGCAGCCCAGGCTGCACATAAGCCCTGGTGCTTTGAATGTAAACAGAGGCCCTGTTGTTGTGGAAGGTAAAGAAACACAAATCTTTGCCTTCCAGAGCCACATCCTCTGTGTATGAGCACAGTTGAGTATTGTTCAGTGTTTATTGAGGTACTCCTTATTTCACCTTTTTTTATTGCCACAGCCCACTCCTGTGACAGCTCTTAAGCACTGATGTTCATTGCCAAGGGAAATACGAAGTGACCAATTCTTGCAGTCCAGGCCAAAAAGGAACTTACTTAGTGATAATCTTATAATTTCCTCTGACACAATTCCTTTAAGACCTGCCCAGGCTCCATTATCATAAGAAGCACGAAGAGTAAAATCTGTCAGTCAGTAACACAGCATTAATTTTTGTGACTGCTCCAGTCACAAAACCAGCTGAGCTGTAGCAGCAGAAAAGCACTTTGTGTAACCCAAGGTGCGTGTGTGTCCCAGCTGTCAGGAAATGAAGAACGGAGATGAAAGCTCTCAAAAATGTCCTTATTAGACTTTGTATTTGCTTACTTTTCTTGTCTTCTCGATCTAGAATGCCTCATTCCTAAACCAAGCATTAAGGCTTTCTACCATTTCTTCTGTCATCTTTCCACCTCAGTGTCTCCACTTTTTATCAAGTCTGCTGAAAATATACTGGTTTTGGGTTTTTTCTTTGCATGTTTCTTTTTGCAATTATTTGTTTTTCCAATTGCATTATTTAACTCTGTCTGGATAGAGGGTATAGGAGCTATTCCTGCATTCCTGACTTGGCTACATTCCTCTTAAAATCAATGGATGTTTTGAGTGTGCAAGGATGGGGCTGAGTTGTGTTCTACATTCTGCACTTCTAAAGTTTCCCCAAGTATCATCGCTTGCAATTAAACCTTCAAAGCAGACAAGCAGCAAATACAGCACAGGTAATTATAGGATCTATCAAATACCAGCACTAAATATATCTCTAGATGAAAATCTGGTAAACAGTTGAGCAATTGGAAAGTTGTAGTGTTTTTTTCCTCTAAATAGATGTGTAGTGGAAAAAACATTCTAACTAGTAATTTATATTGTTACTTCTCTTGAGTTTTAATGAAGATATGTGCATGTAACTTTTTTTTCCCCCTGTGGAAATAAAATAGAGTATTCTGTGGCAAAGAGAGTTTTGTAGCTGAGTTTTTGTTACAAGCCTCATGTCTTCTACAAAAAAAAGTCATTCTCATTTCAGAAGAAGACCAGAAAGCAAGTTTTCAATTTTTAAGACTGCAGAAGACCTGTTTACAGGTAATCAGCGATTTCCTAAGTACAGTTAAACAATTAACACCTTAACAGGTACAATTTTCCTCTGTGGATGTGTCCATTGGTATTTGTATATCTCTTTATATAAGTAGTTGTTCTAAATGGAATGAGATTCTGTATATATATGAAATTATTCACACAAGCAAATGCCAAATCCAGTAAAAGTAATGAAAACTAGTTTAACTCTGAATATAAAAAGTATTTTTCTGTGCTTGGCATACAGATATTTCTGTATTTGGTACTAAAGTCTCTCTGCTACCAATTTTAATCATCACAATTTAAAACTTGCCAGTTAAAATATACAGTTTTCAGCTTCAAATGAAAAACTCACTATAAAATATTAAAATATTTGTGTTTTAGATAAATCCAAGGGAAAACTAAGTATTAATTGATAATATTGTTATTCAAGTTTCAGTGTAATTCACTTCTGCTCATGAATGCTGTGCTAAAATCTTGGCAGAAAAAATGCACTCCATCACCTTCTGCAAGTCAGAAATTAGATTTAATGCCACTTAGTCTGTTTGGCCAGTGGAAACATCAGAAGTTTACATTTATTTAATAGATCAGACAATGTTTTTCATTAATATCAAGATTTTTCCAAATGTTGTGCACTAGAATATCCTGCCTTGATCCACTGTGTTTTGTACTCTCCTTTGCCCTCCCCTTCCCCACTGAGATACCAGTTAGAGGATGCTCTTTAAGAATTTAATAGATATTAACTATTACTGCATATTATCTCTGTTGTTGATGTTTAGAAAACATAGGTTTAAAATCCAGAAAATGAAATTACTGAACCAAGCAGCAGTTTACTGTAAAACTGTTCCTCTAAAAGTTGTTATAAAATTCAATACCAAATTTAATTCCAAAACACGTGTGAAGAGGCTGTAAATTCAGAGTGCTCTTTTCGTTGCCTCCTAGTTGTTGCATGTAGCTTTTCTGGGTGCAAGCAGAGCAGCAAAAGTGCTGAGATTTCTCATTTCAAGCCTTACAAGGACAGGCATTTATCTCAGAAGAAACATCTGCAAAAGGTTGGGTGCATATACCACCAGTAGTGTTGGGCCCACATGTAAAAACCTCAGCGGAAAATTAGCAGTGCACATTTTCATAATTCAATCTTTCATTTAGATAATGCAAAGTCTCCCTAATTGTTTCCGTGATGCTTCACTGGTGCTGGAGTGGGGCTGTAGGAGTGTTATCCCTCAGGGACCAGGGATCATCGTGCAAATGAGATGTGGATCTTGTCAGGCTGCCTGGCGTGGATGAAATTTTAACTAGGTAAAGCCTGGTACAAAAGATTTGGCTAGAACTGCTTAAAAATAATAGTAAAAGTTCTGGAAACTATTTTTTTCTGCTTTGATAGCAATAGTAATGACTTAAGATTAATTTTAGCATTGACAAAAAAAAAAAAAAAATTGCAGTATTTAAAACCCTGAGGCAAATCAGTGGAAATGCTTTGGAAAGGATAATTATACCTGCACGAGGAAGAGCTGTTTAATAGCATTAACTGGACCAATTAAGGAGAAGTGGAGGAAGAGCCAATCTGTTACTTCTTTAACTGTTCACTAAAAAAGTGGTTTAGATATTTGAGCAGTAGAAATTGGTTTGGCTTTTTCCAGGGTGATTCCCCAAGGTTTAGATATTTTAAGGACTATTGGAGAGATCTTGTCTCCAGCTGTCAGTAACATCCCAGATGTGCAGGTGTTTCACCATCCCAACAAGAGAGACTTCGGTGTATTACACAGCAGGTATTAAGATTACATCAGTAACCTAATCTGGCATAATCCCAGTCTAAACATCCCTAAGAGATTATTCTTAAGTGGGGGAAGATAGGACAAAAAGAAGATTCTTTGCTGTTGCACAACAGCAGCAGGTTTGACTGTTTTACCGCTGATAAGAGCTGCAGGCTGCAGAGGGCTGAGTGCAGAGGAGGATCTGCTGCCACAAGGTTTTCCCGAGGGCTTCCCTGCTCTGACAAATAGTGGTGTGTGTGTCTTTAATGTAGGTGTGGAACAGACGGGTGTGTGCACACACCAGCACCTACAGACTAACATGGGCTTTTTGTGTCAAAGAGTTCGAGGGTACATACTTGGATATATAGGCAGACATGGATTTTACCAGGCGGAGTAGAGAGAACAGAGTTTAAAAGGGTTTTAATCCATGTACTTCATTTCCTTGCTGTAGTGCTGCCATTGCTTCTGGCACTGTCCTCAGATCGTGAGTGGTTACAAAAGTTTTAGCTGAAAGCGAAGGCCAAAGCTCACTTTGTGCAGTTGCACTGGGGTAGTGGCAGGGTGTGCAAAGGGCAGCACTGGCCTCTTCAGAGCTGTCGTACGGAGAGAGGATTTTTTTTTTCTGCATGTGTTTAATTTGAAATTTCCAAGGCAGCCAGTTGGAATTGCAGAACATAATTTAGGCAACAGCCAGCTCTGGCATTGTTAAAGCAGCACACCCAAGGAGGGAACAGCACAAAGGCTCTCTGCTATCACTCACAGAACCCACGGCAGAGACCACAGGGCCTAATTACTTAAGTAAAATGAGCAAACATTCCATTAAAACAGGATGATGTAATCAGGAAAAGGATGACTAGAAATTTCAGAGTTAACAACCTCAAAATCTGAATAATAAAAAGCATTTTAATTTTCCAAAGTTTAAAGCTGACAAAGGGTCCACTGCTTGTTTTTCAGTGAGAACATCAGGAGTGGTAAGAAAGTCAAACAGGCAGAACGTGATGGACTGTTACAGTAAAATACATGATCTACCATGTGCAAAAAAGTTTTGGCGTGAGAGTGGCAGGAGAGAAATGAGTACACAGCAGGAGCAATGGGTCTGTTTGGTTTATTCAAGTCCACACCCTACAGTAGCTCTACTCAGATTTATTCAAGTAGAATGATCCAGTCCAAGGAGAGGTTCTCTGAGACCTGTGCTTCAATTAATCTTCTCATTCTATTGATTAACTGCAGATACCTTATCCCTCCTATTAACCAACCCTAGCACATTTCCAGTCCCTGACCAGCATGCAGCCCACTGGTGCGTAAGGACTAGCAAAGAAATAACCAACTACAACTCATGGCTTTCATGGGGCAGTCCTTTAATGCTTAATCAAAATAGGAATGGCACCACAACAGCCTCTCTTCTCAATCTCAGATACTAAAAAGGAAAGCAGGAGGCAAGAAAAGATGCTGACACTGTTACCTGTTAAGATTTTTTCAACAATTAGTACTCTTGCCAGTCCTACTCAATGTCATGTTAGTAAAAGTTCTGGAAGCTAATTTTTCCTGCTTTGATAATAATGGTAATGACTTAAGATTAGTTTTAGAATTATAAAAATATGAATGTTTATATTATAATATAAAATCTCATCATTCCTTTGAAAATAATATGTTTTTCTTATGACAGAGAAGAGAACAATGCAATTTTAAAAGACTGTTGAAAGCCACAGTAGATCCCCAGAAAAGACTGCACATCTCATGATTCGTGATGGAAGGACAGCGCCAGTCTCTCAAACACATGGCTTTGCTCTGCTCTACATAAGTTAAGAAAGTGTTGAAGCAATATACTTGGAAAATTTTTATTGCCATCCTACATTTCTTTAGCTGAGGGCTGCTCAGCTCTACATTTTTAATTTAATCTGTTTTATAAATGGCTACTTGCAAAATTATGTGGAGTTAGGCGAAGTTCTGAGTTTTCCTATGACAGGGAAAGATCCAACCTAGATCTCAAATTCTCACTTCACCTTCTCTCAGCACAAGTGTGTATTCCTGAATGACAAACAACCAGCTTCAGCGTGTTGCTGTAAGGCACACAATAAATTATAGACCCTGCTCCAAAACTGTGAATGTATTAATGCTGCTGCTGCAACTGCAGTAAAATCTCATTTTGGGAAAACATTATGCATCCACCCCAAATTATGGACCCAGAATTTCCCAGCAGGTGAGTGCACAAATGTGAGGCCAAATGGGAAGGGTGTATGTTAAGCCAAAAAATATTACCCAATAGCATCTACAAACAAAGGCAGAAACAGAATCAAAGCCTTTCCCTTTTTTTCCCTGATATCCTTCTCCTTCAGTGGAACAGAGCTGTATATTTAATGGTTTGCCATGGAAGTAGCACCTTCCTGACTGTTGTTAGAATTACAAACGTGCAACACTGAAACTAATTCAGAGAAGAAAAGAGCTGCTGGCCCTGCTGCAGTGCCCAGGTAGAGCAGGTGCTGCTGAAGGGAGCAGATGAGAGTGATGACTTAGACATCCACACTCAGCACAGAGAATGGAACAGACAATATCCCAGCATTCAACAACCAGCATTATTTTCTTTAAAATGTCCTTCACGGTGGGAATGACTCCCCAAACAAGGAATGCAGCAGATTAGTAGGTAGCAAAGCAGTCCAGTTGTAGTGTGTTGGCCAAATTCCAAGTTCAGTAATTACACTCTGCTCTTAAATTCCCCCCGCAGCTCAGTTGGAATAAAGCTCTTTTTCAGCCTGTCCCGGAGCATTGTGTAGTGCTTCTGTGAAGCTGTACAACACTGAAAAATATCTCCTCCCATTAAAATTGCCCGGGGAATTTAGGTAGACAGAAAGCTATTACCAGAGTTGGAATGTGGGCAGAACACCAAGGTTAACTTACACTTGCATGGGGATCAAGGGATCTTTGCTGATGAGGAGTGTCAGACCCTTATTAAAGAGCACTAGTGGGAATAGCTCACCGTGCTGCCTGAATACAAACCTGGGAACTTGGGATCTCCGCACCTGGAAGCGACCCAATATCTGGGATGCTTCCTAACAAATCACTCTATAAAAGCCTCTGATGCTGCAGAGTATCTCATCATTACCTTATTTTGTTATTTAGTAATATTTATGAAATTGTTGATAAAAAAAGTTCCAGAAACTTTTCTTTTAAAAGACCCCATGAACATAAAACAAACTGCATTTTAAAAAAGTCTACGAAGAGAAAAGCAGCAATATAGCCCAAATATGTTGAGGCAAGTGTTTTAATTTCAGTAAGTAGATACACCGAGAACCCCACAGAGTATTTAAGTATTTAAGCAATCTGAACCAGGCCTGCAGCAGGAGTGAAAGCATTCTGTGTTATGTTAAATAGACAGCTGTAACAGTTTTCTTACCCTCCAAAGTAGGAGTCATTTAAAATATTTAGGTAACTGACTCCCAAATTCATATATAGCCCAAAAAATTTATTCTTACTAAACAAGAATAATTTAGAACAGTCACGGTACAAATTCCTATAGGAAGGAAAAAACTCCAAATCCATCACATCCACTGAGTCCGTTATTTGTATTCCGTGCCTTTTTTTCCTTTTCTTCCTGTAGTTGCCTTTCTTCTTTCAGCTCAGGGCAGCTCTAAGCTTGAGGTTTTAATTTCCCTCATTTCTTTACTCTCAAATTTTTTATATTTCCTTGTGTGCAGCCACCTGAGGATGAGCAGCACAGCGATGCCAATGCCAGCAGTCAGGACCACCACGGTGACCACAGCACTAATGCCAGCTGCCAGCTGCTTCATGCAGAACTCCGGGGGCTTTTCATCCACATAGTAAATCCAGAGCTTTTCAATAGCCAGCGCATCTCCATTGACTGAGACAGTTAATTTACTGTTGGAATGAAATATGGAGTCATTGTTTACATCTTTTTCAAAGTAGTAGGCCACATCAGCTATATCTACATCCCACCTGGGTTTCTTGTTCTGGTCCAGGCGGATCTGGATAAGTGGGGGGTCGTACTTGATGGCTGCGATGTACTTGGGGTGCAGCTTGTACCTGCTCTCAAACAGCTGTGTCAGGGCCTTTGCCAGATCGGGAACATCAAAGGCACTGGAGCTTCTCTTGTGTGTCAGCTCAATGTAGATCCACCTTGTCCGGACCAGCTCGCTGCAGCTCAGGCTCCTGTCGCCCTTCTCAGTTCTCCGCACGCCAGCTGTGTTCACACACCAGCAGGTGCTGGACTGGTTGCACTGCCTGGCTTTAAAGACACCACTGTCCTCGCAGTCGGGGTTGTAAATGCCATCATTGTCTGACAGCGCGTGGGGAGGTCTCCAGAGGCGTTTCTCCTTCAGGGGGATCATTTCTGCCTTCATCAGGAAGCATTTTGAAGTCAGGGTTGAGCAGTCTACAGGGTGATCTGAACCTACCAGCCTGCAGGTGCAGTTGCCAGGGCTATCCTGGGCACACACTGCCCACTTGTTGGTCGCACAGGTACAGCTGTCGTGGGCTGGTGAAGCGACTGCCAGAATCAAACCCAGCACAACCCCGAACAGAGGCTCCATAGTGCAGGAGAAAATCACAGATAAAGTCCTGAGTGACAGCACGCAGCATCCAAAGCTTTAATCCACTGATGGAGCCTGCTCATTCCTACACAGTGGTGTGCTGCTCCCTTTATTGATTCAAATCAGACCCACCAAACAGGTTCTTCTTCCAAAACAACTGGCATCTCCTTCCCAAATCCCAGTCAACAGCTTCCCAGCTCCCTGCTACTTCTCAGGGAGTGGCACTTGCCTCCAGCTGCCTCCCTCGCTCCTGCTTGATGAGGAAACAGCAGGGAAGAGACAGCAGCTAAACTCCTACCGTGGACTTCCGTTACGGATTAAAGACAAGCAGCCAGCCCTTTTGCTTTAGACTTTGTATGGATTATATGCAAATGGGTGTTTAGGAGTTCCTCCCATTTCTTTTGGAAGAAGTCCTACTCCTCCACTTCCATCATGGTTTTTCCTGTGTCTTTCACTGCACAGCATCTGTATCATTCCACTATCTAGATCCTTATCAGTTATGGACTTTCTGCTTTCACAGCTTTATTAAATAAAGCCTTTGGGAGTTTGATGTTTGCTGCCTGGAGCAGCTGTCAATTCATGAGGAACCACTGCTGACCAGGTTGATGGCTGCTCTCCTGCACACAGAGCACAGGAGTGCAGCCTCATTTTTCAGCGTGGAAAGCTTCTCTCCCACCTTTCCTTTGGCACGTGCTCATCCCAAGGCAGCACTAGGAATGTTTATTTTCATACTTATGTTACCCTTACAAAGTTGTTTTTTATTTCTGAAGAAATTTTTCAAGCTGAATTTTAATAATGCCTTTCACAGAACACTCCAATGGCTCCCAAGTCTCCCGGTGAACTACAAACCCATATTAACATTTCCATGTGCTTTGGCAGCAGCTGACAGATTTTCCAGTTTGCATTGAGTCCCATGCATTTGATTTGTCAAACCCTGTCAGACTCTTTAGAAATCATTATTTTGGGACCAGTAATGACCACAGAGCAGTGTGTGCACCACACTGCCAGCCACGTGCCTTGCAGTCAGCTCCTACCTGTGTGCTGCTGACCTGAGCACTGCCCCACTTCCAACCCGTGCCAGCTCCTGCAGTCATGGCTCCTGTCTGTGCACACTGGGAGGGACCCTGCCTGCCTGGGAGTATTCAGAACTCAGAGTAGGTGTAAAACCAGAGCTCCACATGGAAACAGGATGTAAATACCCTCTGCCAAAGCGGGACACAACCTGGACATTCCTTCAGGTAATAATAACTGTAGTTACCTTTCTTGGGAAATAATTGAGATCTACAGCTAAAACTGTTATTAAAATTGCCAGGTAAGTCAATTTGTCATGTTGATGATTCTATAATAGTTTAATAACTCTTTCCCCATTTTTAAGTCATTCATTTACCCACACTACAATAATCTCCATTTTTAAAAAAAATTTCACATCCCTCCTTCACAGTCAAAATCCATTTAACTATCACCTACCTCCTCATATCTTGTCTTTATTTTATTTCACATTATTTAAATGCCAAATGTGAAATATAGTTCAAAATAAAAATGCACTTTTTCACTGACTTTTTCTTTTACTGGTGGATTTTACCCTCTGTAAAGAAGGAAGGAACAGACTTACTTTAAAGACAAGTTTGTCCAACCATCTATGTATTTATATATATTTATATATGTTAAAAATATATGTAATGCCTCTGTGACATCAAAAAAAGTATTATTTCTTTTAATCCATGCTAAGCTGTAACAGTACTACAAGAGTTAATTATTTACAACAGCAGGCTGTAAAAGGAATAATCCTGTAGGAAATGTGGAGTGCATTATTTCTTTAGTGATCTCTGCTTCCATGGAAACAATTTCTCAGCACAATTCTAAACCTCGTAAAAGTAGGGCAGTAGGTCTATGTAAAACAGCAATTAAACAACCCAAATACTTTTATCTAGGCCATTAAATACTTTGTCCAGCATCACATGTTATTACAGCGTTCACTGGGATGTTAAACCACCAGCTCCTTCCCGTGGGGATGGATGAAGTCCCTTATCCCTCACTTCCTCGGGGGTGCACAGCACCAGCACAGCACCTTCCTCTCCCCATGCAGACACTTGGGGTGCTCAGCTGTGCCACACCTCCCTTTTGGGGTGCACTGTCCCCCTCCACAGGCTCTCTGTCCTCATGGCTCAGCCCTGCCCAGCAGAGCGAATTCTCTCCAGCACAGGCAGGAGTCCGGTTACCAGAGCTGGAACCAGCACTTGGGTCAGTTCTGGGGAAGGAATGTGGCTGATGGAAAGGCAGCTGCCGGGCACCTTCAGGAGCTGCCCATGCAAACCGCTCACGCTGCTGATTCAGGACTGTGAGGTGTGTGGCAAACACTGGGGTACCACCCCAGCACCCCTGCCCCGAGTACCACTGGATCTTCTGAAGGAGACTAAAGCACAGCGGGTAAAACAAATGAAGGAAACAGCTCCACACCGAGGCACACGGCTCCTGCCCGGGATGTGCTCCCTGGCCACACGTTCACACACTGCTAGGAACAGTTTTGCTCCGAGCGCCAAACCTCTCCCGCAGCGGCTGGAACCAAGCGCCCTCTGCTGGAACCGAGCTTTATTCTGTCACTCGGTCACTGCCACCGACACGGAACAAAGAAATTCCAGAGCCAGCGCTCGGAGACAAGGAGCTGTTACAAATACAGACACATCTTTCAGGGGATTGCATATACAGTCTTTATTAGTAGGCTCTTGTCTATCATCAGTCAGGAATAGCAGAGAAGCAAGCAAAGGAAAAAAGTACTGAATATCAACGACAACAGCGTTAACTTTTTGCTTGGTTATGGATTATGTTTATTTTTTTCAACTGAATTGTTTTTGGAAAGTTAGTAAGTTTAAAAAAATAAAAATAGGGATGTTCCCTCCCCTTGTACACAAGATCTGCACCCCTGTGAGGCAGCACTGCTGGTAGCTGGGAGAGCAGAACACGATTCAGCCAACAAATACCCATAGGGATATTTGCCAGAAGTGACATCTTGGGGAAGATTGCTTGGATTTATTTTGTGGTTTTTTGTTCGCTTCTTTTTTCATTTTCTAAACTGTTGAATTCCAGTTTTAACTGCACCATTCTACTCACTACTCAACAATTTCTCATGTCCTGAGCAACAACTCGGTAAGGTGTAACACTGGTCCTACGGAAAGGAATAGCAGATTAGTCTGCACAGGTCAACTGAAACAAAGCCTGGATGGGGGAAAAAAGCTTTTAATAAAAAGTTTTCATGCCTAAAATGTGTTTGGTAGCATAACTGGTATATTTGTAAAACAGATTTTTATCTCCTGGGAAGCATGCAACTTCCAAACTCCTACCATTAACCACTCAGTGAAACTAAATGATCAAAAGTAGGTTAGTTTATTTTCTTACCCTGGCTCCTGTCAGCAAAATCATAACTCAGCATCACAACTATGCTATTTCCAATTCTTACAGAATTCTGTGTGCTAGACTGGATCCTGATAGTACAAGCATTGTATTTTCTCCCACACCACCCTGCAACAAACGCTTGGAAATCTGGAGCCTTTAAGTGCACAGCAAAGGCTCAATCCTGCCCCACGTCTTCAGAAACAAATCACTTCAAAAGTCAGGGTTACTCAAACCTTTCCTTATGTAACAACACTGTTAAATCCAATTAATACAACTGTGTCACTTCACCTCAGTGATCAATAGAGAAGCAGGCAGGACATTGTTACCACTACCTGGGTACTCCTGACCCATCCTTCAAGGGCTGGGAATAGCACATAACCAACAAACAGTTTCTGCTTCATGGTGCTGTAACACGAGAGGTTCAGAATTCTCCTCTACCAGCTCTAATTACAGCTGTCAGGACACTGACACTGCGGGATTTCCCAGAGTGACCTGTGCAAAACTGCAACCCAACACCCCATGACTGAGCGGGAGGAATGCTTTCCCACCTGCAGTGCAGCTTAACCAGGAAGCCCTGCAATACTGGGAGTCAGGAAGCCCCAGAGATGAGAGTTTAGAGTAAATGCAGACTGAGTCAACAGGCCAGACAGAGATGGATACACCAGGTGGTAAATTACACACAGTAGTGGGACCTAAAGCTGTGCACCCAAACATAGAGCACAGAATACCCACCAGTACTTTAGAGTCCACATCTCTTAAGTGTGGGAAAATCACTAAGTTTCAAGAGCTCATATTTTTGTCTGATCAGGTTCTGCACCTTCCCCTTAGGGACACAGAGACTCATGAGGCCTGAAAAAAATGTCACATTAACTTCCTGTGAAGGAGTTCCCTCCTTTAAAGCTTTTCAGTCTCTTAATACAAACAAAAAGCTGAAACATATAAAATCTTAAAATTCCATTTATGTTATGTAGAACTATATATATATACACACATACATTTTCTTAAAATAAAAATTGGGTCCATTGTCTCCCCTCTATATATAAACTCAACGTCTTGCTTGAGACTTTCAAATACATTTTAGACCTCTTTAAGAAACTCTGCCTAAGATAAACATGTGTAAATAGTAATACCTGTAGACAAGTCAAGTTTCCTTAGTATTTCAAAAGCAACATTTAAAGCACATTTTTTCTAAAAAGATTCACAATGATACAGCTCATGAAACATTTCCAAATTGCAATCAGGAAACTTCTCAATCAAGATCCATCTGTGACAGATTTATCTAAATATATACCTGTATGAAATCATAACTGAGGAACTGATACAAACCAGTGTTTTCCTATTGAACTGCACGTCATAGAGAAGACTAAATACAAAAGTGGGGATTTTTTCTCTTTAAAAACAAAAATTCTTTTCTTCTCTTTGCACTCAGTTTGCCATCAATCAGGAGCTCTTGTTTCCACAGGAAACAGTGGCAATTAGAAGTGGACAAACCACAATGATCTGGAGAACAATATAAAACCTCCCTGTAGAATGGAAGGTCAGAAAGATGCAACCTGTAGTAAGACAGGAGTTATCATTTCCACTGGAAACAAGCACAGCCACTACTGAGAAGTCATGAAACTCATCAGCTTTTTCTCCCCAATATAGAAACAGGATGGCAAAGAACGTGCCAAAAAGCTACTTGACCATCAGAATAAATGGGGGAAAGTAATACGAAAAATAATATTAAAAAAGAAATTGGGTGATGTATTTTGCTACAACTGAATGAAACTTCAGACTGGATACCAGGAAAGTTTGAGCTACAAAACTCTCATTTCAGTTAAGTTTCCCTTTTGTGAACTCATTCAAACTTACACTCCCTAAAGAAAGGAACAAATTTATTCTGAGTTAGAGGCGCACCTGTAGATAAAAGAATTAAACAAAATTCCCAAACTGAAGGACTTGAGAGAGGACAAACTCTCCCTGAAGACTGATGCACAGCATTCTTGACAGGGTGTGCTCCTTCCCAAACATCAGGCTGGTCAATCATTACTTCCATTAGCAATAAGCATTCCTCGGGTGTTGCCCTGGTTTTTGTAAGCCTTCTGTTTTTAACCTTGGAGTCAGATTCTTTCACATAAATTTATGTAAATAATAGCCAGTGTTTACTTAACGGTATGTTCTGTTTTTCATTCCTTTTGTGATAGGAGAGCTTTGATGAGCACCTTTCTTCTCCAGTGGGATTGAGAAGGAAGTGACATGCTCTCCAATCCCTTGTGGAGTTGGGACGTGTGTAAGAATGAGATAATGTAAACAAAGAAGGCCATTATTCCTTCCTTTCTGCTAAACCTGGCAGGTGCGAAAGCGTCTTTATTGTGTCTTCCCAGACACACTCGGGCACACGGGTCACGCACATTAGGAGTTTTCAAAGTGTTTTTAAACCACAGCAACAAGATTACACTGGATTCTGTAACACTCACTACCAAAAGGGGTAACAATTCTGAAAGAGTTGATGTAATGGAGAGGAGGGGAAGAATTTAAAAAATAAAATCAAAATTCCAAAGCCATCACACCGACAATTCCTGTGAACATTCATTCTCACTTCCTTCAGCGTCATCCCTTTTCTCACTCTTATACGTGGAAAGGAATAAGTTTTCTATCTGAGTCAAGAACTCTTCAGCAATGAGGCAGTTTGTTACCTTGCTCAAAGTCTTCCTCATGCACTCCAAAAGCTAGGCAAGAGAAAAAGAAATTTGTTTTAAATTGCCATTTTTACCCCCTTTTATCAGGTAAGTATTGCAAAGCAATTTTAATTTATTTATTTAGGATTAACACTACAGAAAAGTATTTGTACATTATAAATTTAAAAGGAACAGTCATGTGGGTGATTTAAACCCAAGTCTTCAAAACCAGTTGCCCAACAGCTAAATTTCAGAGCATTCTATCAACTCAGTGTTGGTTTATAAGCAAAGATGTGTTGAGAGGAAACAAAAAAATTCAATGTGTGCAATTACTGTGAGCAAGTTTTCTGGTTTTGTCTTTTGCTTTGGGCAGAGTTTCTGTCTTGGTTGTGCAATAATGGTACAGCTGCCATTAGTCAGAGCTCCAGAGCAGTGACTGCACTGACTGGGAAATTAAGGTTCCTACTTATCCATGATAAACATGGCACAGCAGTATTTTACTGATGGAACCAAGGAACAGGAAGGCCAGGTCTCCTCTCGAGATGTGTGCAGGTCTTGACAGTGAAACAACACAAAATGCTGAGGAAAGACTGAGTAATTTTTCATTAATTCTCCTCCAAACTGAGGATAAAATCCGGTGTCAGCTCATAACCACACGCCCACCTCTCTCAGAGGAGGATCTTTATTTTCACTGTGTTGTAAGTAAATAAGCTGTGCCACAGAACTCATTTATTGCCATCAATTTACATCTCTGATTTGTAAAAGTGTAACTAACTCCAGGTGACTTCTACTGATATGAAACAGATTTGCATTTAAAAACACATCTAACATTAAAAAGTTAAGAGAAGAAAACTTACTTTTTGCAAACAAGTCAGGTCAGAATCTCTGTGAAAAATTTTATCCATGGGGACACTGCTATTGGAAGAAAAACAAACAGGAGTGCTGGAGAAAGCAGCCACAGGTCTTGACTAGAACATAACAATAAACATATAAAAATTCCAACCTGTGTGTTCGTAACAGAAGTAGACACATACCTGTGGCAAAATCTGTATTTTTCAATTATCCACCTTGTTTTTTCAAATATTAATTCCCACTGAGGCTCCTCCAACATCTGTTCCATTTCAAATTTGTAGGGCAGGCCTGCAATCAATTGAAGATCATTATTCAGTGTTTCTGCTACACTCCACTGTTTTTTTCCTGTCCCTTCCTTCCCCATAACTCTTCCTCACTGATTGCTGACTGCAGGAGCCTGTGGTTCTGTTTCTTGACAACATTAAGGAGGTTAAAGTAAAAGGATGACGTGTTTTGGATGCCAAATTTAATTCTGGTGGGAGTAGGAACAAATCTGTTCTCCCTGCCCTTGCCAATTCCTATTCCATAAGGAAGGACACAGAAATCTACAACAACCCCAGAAATGGAAAAATGAATTGAGTGTTTATAACTTAGTAGCACTTTTGTAATCTCTCTAAGATTTATATGGTTACTAAATTAATAAAAAAGGTTTGGTTTTTAAGTATGAATGGGGTGATGGTGAAGTCCTGACTATCGTTTTCAATTTCAAAGGAATTTTGCTCAGAAATGAAGAAATTCTACTAATTTACTGCATGTGGGGGAAGGGAATTTTAGAAAATATTTTAAAGGACCATATGAAAATTATCTGCAGAACACAATTCGTTTACCAAAAATCAGGGAGAAAGAAAGAGACTGTACATTTCAGTAAATCATTTCCAAAGAACCAGAGGAGATGGCATTTTGTAAAACCTTGATTCCAGGAGCTAAACAGAAATCTGAAATTCTCTGACAGAAAATGCATGTGACTACAAAAATGTCTACTTCTAAGGGCAGTAGAGTTTGTCAGTATTTTAACTCCCTCCACAAGGGTGGGACATGTGGGAAAAGAGGACAGAAGTGCAGGACTCTCAGTGTTGTAAACAGGAAGGGGGCACAGATGTGGCCCCTGCTCCCCCTGCCCCAGGACTGTGCAGTGAGGCTCCAGGCAGATGGGCTCCCTTGCTGCTTCCACAGGAAAAAACAGAGGGAATTGCAGGCTCACAAGGCCTCAGTTACTGCTGTGCCAAGAGAATTCGAAACCTTGGAGCGTGGAGGCAAAAATCAGGACTTTATAAATAGAGGGAGGAAGAGAGAGAACGGGCAACTACCAGAACCATTTACTGTTATCAGGGGAATTTCCCTCAAATCCATGTCAGGAAAAGAGCAGAACATCTGATCATCACTTGCAATACAGCATATTTTATGTGGTATGTCCTTAACTGTTCAAGAAAGGAAAGGATCCTGTTTTCATGAAATGCCAGTGGTATTTCTAATCAAGAATTTGTTCCCTTAGGTGGTGGTTCATGCCAGCACCATTTCAGCTTTTGTGCCTTGTGTTCCCCTGGACAGCTGGCACACGTACGTGATCCTTTGGCCTTCTGAATGCCACGTTACTCAAAAATTAGGGATTTCTGACCACTATAGCAGCCAATTCTCTGCTATTTACTTCTGTCTCCTCGAGGCTCTGAGAATTCCTCTGAGAATCTGTTCAGAATGTGCTAATGCAGCAAAGGCCAAGTAAGATGTGAAACAGTTTCTAAGCTGTTCACATGGACTCTGTATGTAAATAACAGGCACCTGTGTCCCAACCCTTTCACTTCTTTCAAGAATTGTGGGAACTACCAATACAGAAGATCAACCTTGTATGTATTTATACTTGTGTATTTCTGTCCTGACAGCACAGACAACTCGCAGGCTTATTCTTTCAGTGAAATTCATGGGTTTGTCCAGCACATGTTACCATTATGAATTACACTATTTATATAATACCATCATATTACCAATATAAATACATAAATACCAATTTCTCAGGTTCAAAACCAGACATCTTCCCCTTAACACCCAAAAGGAAAAGGAGAATTAAGAACCTGGATTAAACAGGGGTACTTACGATAGGAACCGTCAGAACTGATCTCGTCACTAATGACCAGACAGGTGATCTGGGAATAGGGGAGAGGATTATTCCTGTTGTAAGGGCTTATGATCATTCCGATGAACATGGCACCACCCCTGGAGAAATAGCTCTAAAAAAAACAAAAACACACAAAAAACCCCACATACAAAACTCCAATCTTGCTCAGAACAACAATGTTGAAATCTAAAGAGCAGCATTTAAGTCAATTTAAGCTGAGCTGATGTAAGATGCATTGGTGCAACAGTGAATTAACCTGTAAACACCACGGAGGCTTTAGGGCTGTCGGGGTGTTTTGCTGTGTGTTTTTGCTGTACCTGGTATTTAGCCTGAGTGTCGATGTCCCGGATGGAGGGGTTGGGGTCGAAGGCAGGGTGGGAATGGTACCAGCCCAGGACCTGGAAGCCCCTGGCCGCCAGCGATTCCGAGGCCTGAGTCTGGGACACCGGGTCCATCTCGCACTGCAGGCCTGTGCTCAGGCTGTTGCACGGCTCTGCTGCACACACCTGTGGAAAGAACCCCCAGCTGCATCAACGCAAGGAACCTCCCGAGTTACATAACCCCTACAGAGTTTTAAGAGTCATTTACCAGATGTTCCTCATGATGCAGTTGACATTTGAACATAAGCTTAACTCTCATATTTCAAGACTACAGTAATGAACTTCAACTTTAATGTAATAATTAGTTGCCCTTCAGAAATAAGTTACATCTGTTCAAATTATAGTTATGATCATTTCAGTCCTAATATTATAGAGAAAATGTGAAAAGACAAACACTTACTTCCACAATTTTATCAGCTTCAGAGTACCTTCCACCGAGCAGCCCAATCACTTCTGCCAGAGACACATGAGAGTGCTGGAATGAGATCAAACAAGCAGGAAAGTCCAAGTTACGGGATTTCTCACAAGTCAGTGACTTCTCAAGGATATGTAGAAGGAAAACTCAAGACAACTCAAGATTCTCAAATACCCAATACTTCCATTTAAAGCAAACAGAAAAGATTAAATTTGCTTATTATAGACACACCACAGATGTAGTGCAAGGGTGCAACATATCCATACATGAGGCAATGCTGGCTTCAAAAACTGCAGCCTGGGCAGTGCTGAACAACTGCACACATTTTGGTACAGCCTGTTGTTCTTGAAAAAACCCACACATTGCTTTGCAAACACAAAATCAGTTCCCAGACTGGGAGAAAATGAAGCCACAGATTTCAGAAAGTAGCTTTAAGCAAATTGGATTTAAAGTATGACAGAGAGTAGTAAGTACGAAACTCTCAGTAAAGTAGCAAAGCTCTTATTAGTTTTTCTGGAAAGTCAATAGTTGCAAATTAAGCACAATACAAAACCCATTCATTTTAGAGGCTTCATTTAATACTAGATTCTCACTTCTAGGTCTGACTGGAAAGAATCACAGAATGGTTTGGCTTGGAAGGAAACTTAATGATTATCTCATTATTCCCCCTGTCATCAGCAGGGACACCTTCCATTAAACCAGGGTGTTCAGAGCTCCACCGAACCCGGCCTTGAACACTTCCAGAGATGGAGCAGCCACAGCTTCTCTGGGCAAACTGTTCTATTTTCTTGGTCTTCTTATGTTGTTCATTAAAAACACCCCAAACCCACAGCATACACATCACAGCTTTTTGAAAGACAAAACTTAATGCTCACCAAATCCATTATTAAAAGTGCTTCGGAAGACACTTTCACCTGAAAGGGTTCCTGAAATGACAAACACAATAATGACTATAAGAAAAGTAACCCAAAGCAATGGAGCCTTCTTGGCAGTTCACTCAGAGGTACATACCTGCTTCTCTTCCGTGAACAAACAGCACGGTATCAGCTGAAAGGGATCAAAGGAACTATAAAATGAAAGAAAATTTCTCTAAAGATGTAGGACAGTCAGGAAACTTTTCAAGTTTCCCTCTGTCTCCTTGGCAGAGGAGGAATAACCTTGTTTTCTTCACTGGATTTTCTCATCCCACACTAGGATGACTTCCACCAAATACAGAAATGTCACTTCCCACACTGCTGAATTCCAACACGGAACATCTGAAATGCATCCCTGCTATTTCAGACCATGATACATATTAAATGCTTTGCAGGGTTCCAGCCTGACACTGCACAGGACATTTGTTCAATTTATAGCAGATCTATGCTTGAACACAATGCAATCAAATACCTTTTGATTTGTCTCGAGCCTTTAGAAGATTTT
The DNA here is from genome assembly GCA_013397175.1 of Platysteira castanea. NCBI lineage: Eukaryota > Metazoa > Chordata > Aves > Passeriformes > Platysteira > Platysteira castanea. Next base: position 1,388,790 of record VYXC01009539.1, read on the forward strand.
GCAGGTTTCAGTTTTTCTTCCTCTCTCCTTCTTGCTAATTCTTCAGCTGAGAGATGCTGAAAAGATTTTTTTAAAAAATTCAATGTTTTAATGTCTGAAGTGCTTTTTCAGCCCTGATTGCAAAACCAGCCCAGAATAAATTCTTGCTATCTCTGTCCTCTTGATATAATTTGTGTGTTACAAGACTACTCAAGATAGAAGCAACAGCCATGGCAGAACCAAGCGGAGTGGAAGGAGTGACAATCCAAGATCAAGTCCACAAGGTGCCTGATGAGAGAATTCTCTTACTCTCCAAGTCATTCGAATTCAGTAAAATCACAGCCCACATCACAAACCAGGTGTAAATCCAGCTGTGACAATCTACCATTACAAACCACAGCCAGAATTTACCATGACCCCTCTTTAGGGATGAGTGTTTTCAACCTTTATTTCCATTCAAATATGTATTTTGCAGGAAGTGTTGCAATTATTAAATCACAGTTACTCAAAACTAGGTATGGCATGATAACATTATGGAAGTAATTGTTACAGGTAATTACTGAAAGGTTGCAAATTAAGAAGGTTTTCTATACAGGGAAATTGGATGTTTACAGTTCTTTACTTTTCATATAATTTGAAATTGTAGGAACGAGCAAGTATTTTCTTTCCAATTCTCCCATAAAATATTTAACCTTGTATGAATTTTTAAAGCACTTAATAAACCACAGTATTACTGGGGATATTGCTAGTAGCAGAATTAATATTAGGAACTCATTATCACCTGCATAATGAGCACAAGGAAACCATACAGGACTGAAAAAATAACATTTAAATGTTATTCTCCCATCCCCTACCGTTACCCTTAAGGCACTTAACTGAAAGCAATGGGTCATGAAACCTCCTACAAGACAAGGCAAAGAGTTTTTATGGGCATAAAATCCCTGTGCAAACCTCAAATGCAGTTGTATTTACCAGTATGAAGATGTACCAGCTGCTGCATTACTTTCAAATTGCTGCTTCCACAAGAAAGGTTAAGTCCTTGTGACACAACTGTTCCCTTGTCTGTTTAATGCGACACCACCTGCCAGCGATTAGCAAGAATTGATGGTTTAAGGCACATTTAAAACACAGGAGGGTTACCTCAAACGTCTGCCCTTCCAAATCCTTTGCATCACACCAGTTTCCCCAAGGGTCCCGCACTCGCCGTCTTCTCGTGCGCTGAGGCAAGAAACCACCATGAGTCAAAGCCTTACCCTGAAAAACCTGCATTTACTTCATCGAGGCAGCCATGAGGACATTGTCCAAAAGGTCACTGCCCCAGGAGCCCTACTGACACTGACATGTTCCCACAAGAGAGAGAACACCCCGAGTTCTGTAGAATTAAGGAGTTCACAATCTGTCCCGAAACACCGTCAGTGATATTTAAGGCTGTGAAGGCTGTTGGTGTTCCCTGGAATATCAGCATCCCTGACAGCAACAGGGCACTGATATCCAGCTCTGAATTATTGCTCAGACTACATACAAAGCTATAAACTCAGTATGTTTACATTTAGTGTATGCTACTGTTCTTTACATTTCAATTTCTTTTTTTTTTTAAGGTGGGATTGATTTAGTTTTCTTCCATCAACTGATTTACTTCGCTGTGAAGTAATTAAAAATGCTACATTAAATGTGAATATAAAAATCAACTCTGGCAAGCCTTGGTAATTCATGCAGTTATAAATGAGTTACTACTGCATTTAATTGTGTACACAGGGCTCTCAGTAAGCCATAACACATACCTACTGTATTTAACAGTTGAAATGCAGGCAACTTAATCACACACTGCAATGTGCTTCACTATTTTCTGGCTAATAAATTATGGAGAGTGGGGAGGAGGGGGTGTGGGCTGCAGGGGAAGGCCTGCAAGACAAGTGGAGTGAAGCACCTGACCATGGGAGTGGGTGTGAGACACCTGTACCTAGACTGACACCCCAAGCACAGGGCACTCTAACGAAACTGCAGCCTGAATGAGAGGAGAAATTCCCCGAGGTGCCCTGGCTTGCAAATGCAAACTGGGAGGATTTTCCCCGTTTCTGCTGCCCCAGGCTGTACCATGGACTGCAGGCGCTGGGCCAGCTGATAGGCTTCCACCGTGTCCTTGCCCTCCCTGCAGCGGGTCCTGTCGGCGGGCTGCGCTCGGTTGTACACGGCCTGTTCTGCAGGACACACAGGGGACAAGTCCTGTGTCAGCAGAGCTCAGGGCCACTCAGCACTGCCACACACACACACAGGAATGACAAGGGTAAGTGATAACAGCAAATGGTACAGGGAAAAAGCAACCAAAACCCTCACAGTAAAGACAGCTCTGGACGGTCATAATTTTGAGTGATGACATAGCCCTCTCCCACTACACTTTTTAAACAACAAAACATCCTTCCTCGTTGTTAATTAATTTTAATAATTTTACTTCAGACAAAATGTACTTGCAAGACATTGCTCCTTTCCTAGGTAACTGTCATTCAGCTTTGGACCAAAATCCATTCAGAGACTGTAAGCCAACATCAAGTTACAGGTGCATATACACTTTTAACAGGTCACTAATTTTAACATTTGAATCGTTTAAAAACTAGCCCTGAGGATGAAGGCAATGGGGGTTATTTAGAAATAGTTATAATTCAGTGTGGGAAAAGAAACAATTACTTGAATTCTGCCTAATAAGGAGGGTAGAATTTCAGATACAGCTGGTATCAAGACACACAAAACAAAAAGCACAAACCAAAAAAAAAACATCCCACCTACTGGTGTGTGGTTAAACATGAGGGAAGGAGTAAAGAAAGTAAAAATAAAAGGTTTGTGTAAACCCAAAATTCCTAATCCTGTTAACAGGTTACAAGCTCCTCTAGATTTTCCAAGGTTATAGAGAATCTGCTCAGGAGGTCCTTCCTAGCAAGGATGAATGTGCATCCTCTGTGCGAACAGCACACCCTAACGCTGGGCAGTCCTTCAACATTGTACCAGAAGAGGCTCTTTATTGATTCCAACAGAAATATCTTTACCACAGCCAAAGTTGATTGCTCCTATCAGCTCCAGGTACGTGTGGATCCGTCCGATGCAGTTGACGTCCCCGCAGTTCTTCAGGCCAGGACGCACTGAGGTCTTGTTCAGGTATTTGGGTTTGCATTTCTCCCTAAGACAAAGGACAGCACCTTGTCAAAGAGCAGAACAAACCATGAGGGGAACAAGGGAATTATGTGACTTTAACTGAGGTCCTGTTTTCACTCTACACATTTATTCCTTCCTTTTAAATTGACACTGAATCTTTCCAGTTCCACGCTTCTCTGGTGTGGAATGGAATTTTAGTCTCTCTTTGCAATTAGAACAAGCTGTCAGAGCACAAGACAACTGAGTGAGGACAGAGTTAAAATTAGTAATTCTTTCTACTTCAAAGGAAGCACAAACCAAAACTGGCAACCAAACTATCTTGAGCCTGCTAGCACAAGTCACTACGGTTCCTTACACCAATCCTTTGGAGATGGAATAGAAAATATTTAGGTGTACAAGCACCACTCCAAATTGATTCTTAATTTGAGGCATTCTTTTGGTCAACATTATTTGCTCTAGCACAGATTATTACTTCTTGCTGTCCTTCTCTAAAGGCAGGGCTACAATGCAGAATCAACGTCATCAGTTATTTTGAGGAACCATTAATTAAAACCATTCTTACATATAGGATGGCAAAAATGGCAAGAAAATAGTATAGCCAAAATAAATGCAGCCTATTCTGGTACAGGACATTCATTTTCTTAATGCTTCTAAGTACTTTCATTGCTCAGCATCCAGAATGCCAGAGAAAAAATCGGGAAGATGCAAAAGAAGCATTAATACTGAATGCTGTTCACTGGCAAGCTACCATACAATTAATTTCACTCTTTTCAGAAGTAAGCTATTAGTGCTAAGTAGTGTTTTAACTACATCAAACCAGGACATCTTAATCACTTATTTCAGTAAAAGAAATTAATGCATCTCACCACTGATCCAAAATATAATTCCTGATTTTCAAATAACGCTCTGGTGTTTTGGCCTGGCGCCCTTCAAAGAATTCAGGAATCGCCTGCTTTTCTTCTTCCAGAATGATGCTTCTGTCAACCTCCACTTCTTGATCAGGTGGCTTCAGCTCCTCTGCTTCCTCTTGATGATCTTCATCCACTTGGCAGGGAGATGGAAAAAGCAATCCATTATCAGCTGGGTCTCTTTGCTCCTCACTGAGCTCCTGATCAGCCCCTTGTGCAGTCCCACATGTGACTGGTCCACTTTGTTCGGCTTTCTCAATGAAGTTACTGTACTGCTGGCAATCCGAATTCACAGAGTTATCCCCATTCAGGTGCTGGGAACACGTTGCTGCCACAGCAGGGAATACCAACGCATCCACTGTCTCTGGCCTGGTATGCTGAGGATCTTCTTTAGGTAAAGCAGCTGCAGAACTGTGTCCAGCAGATGAAAACCCTTGTTCCACTGCTTTTGTTTCTTCAACTGGACTTTTTGGGATAACGGGTGACTCAGATTTTCCAGTTTCTTGCTGGAAGGCAGGAGTGAGTAGTTCATCCATGTCATCAGTTATGTCCACCTCCTCATCATCTGACAGCTTTTCAATTTTCACTGCATTCAGGTTGGGGTCTGCACGGCCTCTCAAGTTTCCAGCTTCTGCCCTTATCCCATCCTCCATGGGAAGGCTGCTCCCACACTGACTTTGCTCTTCTTTTTCAGAATCACCATTTTTTGCCTTATGAAAATATAAAACACTTTTAGGAGGGAAAACAAACCAAACCCATCTGCCTCCCAAATAACCAGAACTATTTTATTTGAACAGCAGATATTCTGAAGTGTTTATTCTTCAATTTATCCGTTTAATTTATTTTAATCCATTGCAACTGACTTTTACATAGCATTACAAGGATACTTTAGCCCAAGTGTAAATTTACATGTATTTCCAGTCAAAAAACCGCAGAAGGTAGTTATTTCTTCTTAAAGCCCATGAAATCCCAAATGAGGATAAAGCTAAAACTACAATACACAGCAGGAACATTTGTGTAGTGGAAAACACATATTTTCAGATTAACAACGAAGAGTATAAGAGACCATGATTATACTACAGTTATTGTTTAGTTATACCAGCAATAAAAATACTGGTCACGCTAGGAATTTGAGACCAGGTCTGATTTCACATTTAAATCTGCAAATAGGGATATTCCACTTTTCCAAATATGGGAATGAATAGAGTACATGCCTTGACAGCAGTGCCCTGAAAAGACAGGTTAAAACCAAGCTACCCACTGGCAAACACCTTTTTGCCAGCTCCAGGGATGCTCCATTTACCTTGTTCCTAAAGTACTGCCGAGCATAGCTCTTGACTTGCAGAACCGTTCGAGTGCCAATCAACTTGGCAATTTTTGTCCACCTGCGGCCAAATTTCACCTAAAACAACAAAGCATGTGGAAGTCACCCAAACTCTGACATTCCTGACGTGGCACTGCATGTGTCAAATGAGTTCAAAACCTCGATTATTCATTAAAATGTGCAAACAGTACAGCAGACCCATGGTAAAGAAACTCACTATTTCTGTTCTACCAAGAAGGAAACTGCATCCAATAGTAAGAATTATTGTTATTCTTAACTAAAGGATCTTCTTCACCCATTTCAGGTACTCTGTAAATTATACTGCTTGATACCCCAAGGAATCCTTGTGCTTGGCAAAGCAAACCCTTTTACAACTGGCACAATGATATAACCTCTGCAGACCTTACAACAGTAAAGGATTTCACTTGATTACCTGATCTGCCTTAAGAACACACTATGCTTTCCATAGCTAATGCAGCATTGTGATTGTATAACATGCTTATTCATGTTAACTCCTTTGCTGTTCAAGAGAAACTCATTTATTCAATTTAAAATATTATATATATATATACATATATATAAAACTCACCAGTCCTTGTTCAAACAGCTCTTTTTCCTCTGATGTCCACTTCAAGGAGCAGCCAGGTGATTTTGTAGGCGATCGCACCCTGAGAATGCAGGAAGCAGAAATCAGAATCCAGATATTCTCCAATCCCAGTCACTCAAGGCACCTTCTGACAGGAGGACTACTCCCCATCTTTCGTAAAACTCAAAATATTGCTTTAAACACGAATATGACTCAAAAATAAAATACTGAGAATCACGTCAGCTTCTCCATCACAATGGAAGATTGAAGGCAATTCAGTATTCATCAGTGACTAATGGCACAGAAATACATAAAAGCAGGCAACAGAAAAGGTCAGGCAAAAAAGTCCACTAGAATTAACTATTTTTTATCATAAGGACCACTGTGCTACCAAAACCCCCCCCAAAACCTCTAGCCTCTTGTTACACACAACAATTTTGCTTCCTGTTGAAAGGCCTCTTAAATAATTTTATACAGCCAATTAAAAGAAACTTTGGTTTCTTAAAAATAATGTCTGGTAACTTACTTGAATCAGACACTACACTTAAAAATGCAATTCAATGCAATTCAGTGTTAAAATGTACGTACATAACTTTTCCAGTTTTCTTATGTGGGCTGCAAATAAAAGACAGAGTGAAAATAAAAATTAGTAATTGTGCTGCTGGTGCATATCTCAGCAAATAAACTTATTGTAGAAGGACTTTTCTTTCTACTCAGCTAACTAAGAATTTTTCCCAGGCAGATCTTACCTTTTCATAGATCTCTTCTCCACTTCCTTTTGGTTGAGCCATATTTTTTCAGAAAGTGATTTATTAGATAAATAATATCTGAAATAGTCATTAAGTTTTCAAAGCATCAAAGATATTCGTACATGTGAAAATTTCAATAATCATATAAATCACACTTCATTGCATAAATTACACTTCATACACATAAATTACACTGAAATGCTTCAGAATTACCCAGCTGGAGAAACAATACTGCTGTTTCTACAGAAGCATTTCTGCAATCTACCTTCAACATGACAGGGCTTCAGTCACCTTAAGAAAGAAATATTTGTCCAGTCCTTTTGGAAATAAGAGGTTTCTTAGCGTTCTACAGGAAAACATAAAACCAAATCAGCAAAAGGATACTCTTCTTCCAGCAACATCTTCTCAATGACAGCCCTGTTTTCTTCACTAATGCTGCTGTCCAATGTCCAGGGCTGCAAACAACAAAAATACGTTTTACCCTCTGAATTCTGTCACACTGTACTTGAGTACTGACAATAAATAGATTCTAAAAGTATAGAAAAAGCACTGGTTAAAAACCTAAAAGAGGGTGTACATGGAGGGAAGAGACAACACATAACCTTGCTACAAGCAGCATTCATTTAAAAAATACTTACAAGACTGTTGCCAGTTCTCCAAGATGAATCAAGATAGTGATCCTGCAGCAGGCTTGATGCTGTGTTTTCATGGTCTCTGAAAGAGATTCCAGTGTTCAGAACAATTATCTTTTTAATATGAAGAGTGTCATTGAGTTGTATCATCTCCGCTTAACATTTCTACATCTTTACCCCAATCAGGTAAAACCAAACTGCTTTTCCTGCTGAGGAGAGCTCCTACTTACTCAAGATTTACTTACACAAGAATCCTATTGTATAGGGTTGTTGGAACCATAGAATAAAATCCTAGAACGGTTTGGTTGGAAGAACATCTCATTCCAACCCCTTGCCATGGGCAGGGACACCTCCCTCTAGACCAGGCTGCTCCAAGCCCTGTCCAACCTGGCCAGGACTCACCACCCTAACAGGGAAGAGTTTCTTCCCAGTAGTTAATCTAGTGCTCTTACAGACTTCATCCAGTTTATACTTAATCTTTTCTGTAAATAACTACTAATTAGAGATCTGTCACTGATTAACATCATTGATCAACTTCCTTTTATTTTCATGCAGCATGAAATCTCCTTAGTAATTTGCGTAATTACTTGTTTTCAAAAATCTTTGCTTCCAGAACATTCAGACCTGTCTAATTAGCCCTATATTCCCTGTAGTGCTACTAAATCTACTACTCTGAACTGTTTTGTGCAGCACTTCAAACATCTCTTTATAGGATAAAGGATCAGGATGAGTCTCCATGTCCAGAAATCAATACAACTCCTGCTTCTTTTGGAGCATACCCAGGAGAGGGTGGGATCAACAGCCCCCTTTGCCAGCAGCCTGTCTGCAGCAGTGGCAGGGGCTACTTGAGGGCCGTGTGTCCCTGGTACAAACCTCTCGTTCTCTCCCAGCACCTGCAAGTGCTCGATCTGAGGCGTTCCAGTTGCTGCCCATTCACTCCAGCATCCCCTGAACCTGCTGAAGCCCAGAAAGCCAGTGCAATCCTGGGCTGCATCAAAAGTAGCATGGCCAGCAGGGCACGGGAGGCGATTCCGGCCTCTACTCTGCTCTGGTGAGATCTCACCTGGAGTGCTGCATCCAGCTCTGGGATCCCCAACATAAGAAGGACATGGAAGTGTTGGAGCAAGTCCAGAGGAAGCCATCAAGTTGATAAGAGCACTGGAGCACCTCCCCTACAAAGATAGGCTGGGAGAGCTGGGGCTGTCCAGCCTGGAGAAGTAAGGTTGTGTGGAGACCTGATAGAAAACCTCCAGTATCTGACGGGGCTACAGGAAAGGACTCTTTGCAGAAACTGTAGCGATAGGAGAAGGACTAATGGGTACAAACTGAAAGAGGGAAAAATTAGGTCAGATATTAGGAAGAAATTCTTTCCTTGAAGATGGTGAGGCCCTGGCACCAGTTGCCCAGGAAGACTGTGGAGGCCTCAACCTTGGCAGCGTTGAAAGCCAGACTGAATAAAGCCTTGAGCAACCTGGTCTAGTGGGAGATATCCCTGTTCATGGTGGGGGGAGTTGGGATTAGAATATCTTAAAGTCCCTTCCAATCCTTAACAATTCTATGATTCTACAAATCCGTTTTCTGCACCTCCCACCCGGCGTTCAGCTTTCTGAGCCTCCCTGCCTCCACGAGCTCGCTATCACAGTTATACAACCCAGCACCTTCTCCACGGGTATTTTAAGGATTCTCCCAGCAGCCTCGCAGCGCTGTTCCGCGCTCTGGGGGATCCCATGACGGCAGTTCCGCGTTCTCCTCACACCAGCGCTGCCACAGCCCCGTTCTCGGTGCCCTTCCCGACGCTGCCCCACACCGGCGCTGCCCCCTCTCCACGGGCACTCCGTGACACTCCAAGGTCTCTCCCGGCGCGGCGGGAAGCGCCCGGCCCGGGCCGCCCCCTCAGGAGCGGTTTGCCCCTCACGACCCCCGCCCGCTGCGGAGGGACGGGACGCGCTGCCGGAGCCGCAGCGGGACCCTCGCGACCCTCACTCACCCCGGTGCGGCCGCAGGATCCCCCTCGATGTCCACCTCGGGCTCCTCCGCCGCCGCCATGACACCGGGCCCGGCGCTATCGCGGGAAGGGGCGGCCCCGGCGCCGCAGAGATGGGCGGGAGCAGCGCCCCGAGGAGAGGCCGCGGAGGAGGCGGAGATGGCGCTGGGGTAGGCGGAGCGCGGGGCCGCTGGGGCGGGCGGCGAGGTGAGGGACAGGGCCGGGCAGTGAGGGGACAGGGCCGGGAGCTGGGGGGACATGGCTGTGCTGTGAGAGGTCACGGCCGAGAGCCGAGAGCTGAGAGGTGGAGGCCGGGCTGTGATGGAACATGGCTGGCCGCTGAGGGGGCATGGTGCGGCTCTGAGGGGACATGGCCGGGCTGAGAGCGAAAGGGAGAGGGGTGACAGGCAGGCGGGGCTGAGGGGAAGTGCGGGATGTGGCGATGGCAGGCTGGAGCCCACACTGGTGAGGGGCACCCTCAGAGATGTACGCAGGTCTGGGCCCCTCACTGCGAGAACTGGAGCGGAGGGGCTGGAGCGTGTCCGGAGCTGGGGAAAGGCCTGGGGCACAAGTGGTGTGAGTGGCTGGGGGGCTCAGCCTGGAGAAAAGGAGGCTCAGGGGAGACCTTTTCTCTCTCACAACTCCCTGACAGGAGGGGGCAGCCGGGGGAGGTCGGGCTCTGCTCCCGGGGAACAGGGACAGGACAAGACGAAACCGCCTCAAAGTGCACCAAGGGAGGTTCAGATTGGATAATAGCAAAAATTTCTTCACAGAAGAGGTGATTAAACATTGGAACACCCTTCCCAGATTGGTGGTGGAGTCACCACCATCCCCGGAGGTGTTTAAGAAAAGACTGGACGTGGCATTCAGTGCTCTGGTTGACAAGGTGGTGATTGGTCACAGGTTGGGCTCGATGATCTCAGAGGTCTTTTCCATCCTAAATGGTTCTGTGATCCTGGGAACCCCCACAGGCTGTGTGCTCCTGTGTCCTTCAAGTATGTGGTCGTGTCTGTTCCTTCACCAGGGCATTGCGAGGGTCAAGTTAAAATGTTATTTTATCAATAACAAAAAAATCAGTTTTATTCTCATACATTCTTAAATCTGTGTTTCATTTCACAAGAGATATTTGACTGTTTGTGGTAGTTTCGTTTATAATCTGAAGGGAAGTGTAAGGGTTAGTTATCATTATATAGGAAATAACCCCAGAGAACTTTCTATTGACTCAGGAAGTGTTTCTGTTTATATTTGTGTTGTCATCTCAATACAAATATTTTGAATCAACAAACGCTCTTGCAACCTTTTTATTCTGAACATTTCATCTTTGTGCTGGAATGTATTTCAAAGTGAAATTAATAAATGGCAAATATGATGGTTTTTGTTCTCTCTACTTAAAAATGCAAAATCTAGACAATGGTATGATAAAAGAAAGAAAAATAATAGTTAATAATTGTTGTAGTCTCAGGAATACCTTGAGGATACAGACATCTTCTTATTCATAATAGATTTTGTTTTTAAATTGTAGTTTTACCAAACAATGCTTAACTAAGCTATCCATGGAGGCTAATATTCACAGATATATGAACAGATATTTTCTATCTTTGTCTTAATTTATACTAGAGGAGGTCATACACAATGTGTTTAAGGCTAGAGCGTTTTAAATAGGTACCAAGTATGAGATTCATGAGAGAAGTGGAAGACTAATCAATACTTAAAAGTTTAACAGTGTCTTTAAGATCTTTGTTTTCTGTGACCACCTTTGCTAACTTAATTCTGCCAGCTCAAGCATAATTCTTAATCATGTTCCACAATAGGACTATTCAAATTACATTAAAGAGAATTCTGCCCTTAAATTAACAAGTTTTTTCCTTTACATCTTCATTTTGTTATTAACATTTTCTTTCTCAACAGCGTTACAATTTGAGCCTGATTTTCTGTCTTATTAAATTCTGCTACTTGCAGTGGAGTCTTTCTGAGGCTGTTCACAGCAAGTAAACTTGCTTTTTCCCCTTGTGACCAGTTGAGGAGGGCACTCACGGCACTGAGGTGTCCGGCCCTGCAGGCGCAGTGCAGGGGAGTGTCCCTGCTGCTGTCCGAGGCGTTGATGGCAGCCCCGTGGCTCAGGAGGAGATTTATCAACTCTCCATGTCCATACTCTGCTGCAATATGCAGGGCTGTCTTCCTCCAAATGTTTCTGTCATCGATATTTTTATTTTTTCCCGAGGCCAGGAGAATTTTTACAATGTCTGTGTTTCCTTTCGTGGTGGCGTAGTGCAGCGGGGTGCATCCATCCATGTCCTTAGCTCCAGTTCTCCCTTTGTTAGCCAACAGCACTTCCACAGTACTGAGGTGTCCTCTTGTGGCTGCAGCATGCAGGGGAGTCTTCTTCTCCTTGTCTGGTGCGTTGGGATCAGCTCTGGCCTTCAGGAGCATCTCTGCCATTGTTTGGTCTCCCTGCTCAGCAGCCAAATGTAAAGGGGACTTTGCCTGCTTGTCCTGAGTGTTAACACGAGCTTTGTGGTGCAGCAGCTGTCGGGCAACATCGACGTGACCTCTCTGACTTGCAATGTGCAGGGGAGTAACAAAGTCTTTAGTGACAGCATTAATTTTGGCCCCAGCATGGACTAAAAGGCCGACGAGTGCTCCATTATTCTGGAGCGCAGCAACGTGGAGCGGGGTTTCCTCAGCTTGGTTCCTGAGGTTTGCGTCCATCCCCTTGTGCAGGAGCAGATCTGCGATGGAAGCAGCCCCAGCCCGAACTGCCAAGTGCAAAGCTGTGTCTGCAGCAGGAGTCCTTATTCCCAAGTTTGCTCCTTTTTCCATTAGAACTTCAGCTGACTCTGCTTTGCCCATTTCACAGGCCAGCAGTAAAGGAGTGTAATGCGTTTTGTTGTGGGCATTGATATCTGTGCCTCTGTCAACTAAAGCTGCTACAACACCATGCAGATTCTTCTGTACAGCTCTAAAAAGAGCTGACTCCATTATGTCAGAGGACAGATCTTTAGAATATTCCAGTAGTATTCTGAAGATTGATGGGTGGTCGCTGTTGAAGGCTCTTTCAAGTGTTTTAGAATCAACAGTGGCTCCAGCTTCTAGAAGGACTTTTGCAGTGTTTTCAGATCCTCGAGAAACAGCATAACTGAGAGCAGTCTGTCCTCTCTCATCCTTTCCTTCAGTGGAGGCACCAGCCTCCAGAAGCATTTTGGCCAGGCTGCTCTCATCTCTAAGAGCTACCATGTGCAAAAAGTTGTGCTGATTCCTGCAGCTCCTTGCCTCTTCTTTCAGGAGCATCTTCAGTATGTGACTGTGGTTATTCTCTGCAGCCCAGTGAAGTGGTGTCTTGCCTTCCCTGTCCAGAGTGTGCATGGAGGCACCACCTTGGAGAAGCACTTTGACTGCACCTCCATGGCCTTTCTCAGCAGCCCTGTGCAGGGCTGTTCTCCCTTTCCTGTCCTTCACACTTGTCCTTGCACCTTTGCTGAGCAAATATTCCATGATGGATAGATGGCCATGAGCAGCTGCAAGATGCAGAAGTGTTTCACTGGAAGAGTTTAGCACATTGAGATCATTATCCTTCAGTGTTTTTTCTAACTCAGGAAGGGAGCCTTTAGCGACTGCAGCAAAGATATCAACAGCAGCATGATTTTTTCTAGGCTTTGTTGCCCTAGAAAGTGGAATTACTTTTCCTTTCTTCTTAATAGCCCCTTTGTGCTTTTTTTCCACAGGTCTGTCTTTTTTCCCCTGGTGCTGTTCCCTGCTATTTTCAACCCAAACCTTATCTTTTTCAAGTAAATACCCAACCAATTGTCTTCTGGCATCTCCAATGCTTTCATTTACTTCACAAACATATTTTCTTATCTTGCTGTAAAGTTCTGGCTCCACTTGCTTTAAACATGGATAAAAAAAGAGCCTGCAGGCTCGTTCACCTTGAGAAATGAGTATGTCTAAAACCCGAGAATTCTTTTCTGTTCTTGTCCTGTAGAAACTCAGGACCACCTTTTTTTCTGGGGCAAAAATACCATTTTCTATCAGCCAGTGCAGGAGCTGGTCTGGGTCATTTATGCCTTGTACAAGCTCTTCTTTTTTAGTCCTTAGGACTTCAATTGCGTATGGATTTGTAAACAGGCTGCTTGAATGCATGTTCATGTTGCTAATCAAAAAGTGAATTGAGGTATTGTTTGAAGTTAAATAGGAAATAGCAAAGCAGGCTCACATAATTTCAGTCTTTTCATAGAACTATGAACGAACAACCGTTGTAGATCAGTGATAAATCTTTAAAGAAATCAAAACTCCCTCACCTTTGAGTTTCCAGTTGTTAGAAGTCCTTTGATCTTCTCTGTTCTTCCTTAGCAACGAGTACAGCTTAATAACAAAACAAAAGTCTGTGATATGTAAAGATATTTCACTTGGAAGGCTTCTTCCCGATTTTTAATGCATAATTAGGGATTTAAAAAATGCTTTTGTGAATCTGATATTCGAATAGAAGATAGTTGTTAGTCAAGTTTCTCTGTTCCTCTGGCCAAGCTGGTTCTTAAATGACCGGTCAATTAAACATGACAAAAGAAAATTGACGGCCTAGTTACTGTTGCCGTGATCACACACCTTGTATGATCTGAAATGAAAGAGTGCACACTGCCAGCTCTGCAGGTGAAAACCCTATAATGCAATGAAATAAAAACATGAAGACCTAGATAAAAATAAACTGTATAAGTAGCTGGTTATAAAAAGTGATCCAGCCTTTCTAATATGAGCTACAACTCCAGTCAGGGGTATATTTAAGGCCATTTAGCTTGTCATTCCTGCTCTAACCCAGAGTCTGTCTGGAAGTTAATTCTTTTACATGAGGTGGATCAAGGCGTGTGATTCAGTGTGCAATATTTAAAGTATAATAAGGCTTCGAATCTGTAGTCTTCCATATGGATGTAGGACCTTGGGATCTAGCTGTAATTAATTTAACTTATTGGTGTTTAAATTCCCTATGGAAGAGAAAGAAATAAAGTAGCAATTATCCGCACATTTTGAAACCAGTTGAGAGAGAAATTGAGATTACAGAGTTTGGGAAAAGCTGGAGGTAAAATGAGCTGAAAAGCTGAAAGCTTGACCTTATTTAAGCAAGTGAGAAACTCTGCCATCGGTTTCTTAGTTCAGTGCCCTTTTTACTGGGTCCTGCTCCCTTTGCATGTATTTTCTTTAATAGTATGTACAAGGTGACTGATTTTTAATTTTTTGCTGTTGACTTTAACTTTATAAGTAAGATCGCAAAATTTATTCTATTAAAAAAAAAGTTTTATTGAAGAAATAGCTGGGAAAGGCAAGACTTTTAATATATATTTTGAAAGTGAGCCAGTTACCAAGTCAGCGAATTTGACAGCCAATATAAGAGCCCAGTAATTCCTCTGAAATGCAAAGAAGGGCACTACACCAAGAATAGCAAAACCTTTGTCATTTAGTTAATGATTATTAACTCACAGCATGGAAAACCATGGTTTAATGTAGGGAGTCAGGAGCACTGAATGGTGTTCCCAAATCTGCCACTGACTCAGTCTGTGAGCTGTAAATTATTTAGTCTTCAGATTTGACTTAATGAAGTCCTGAAGATCTGTGTGCCTTGAGTAAATCAGTCCTTACTCAGTTTGGGGAAATGGGATCATTATGTTGTCATTATTCTTCCTGTGCAAAATAGAGATAACAATCCTTGATCACCTTCACAGGAAAGTTGTGAGTTCTGGCAGTGGAAAATGTTACATGGGTGCTGAGCAGAGTTGTTATTATAGATGGCATGGGAATTTTTAGAACTCCTAAAAAATTTAAAAAAAGAAACGGTGATATTCTGTAAGATTCCATTAGGATGGCAGTAATTTCCCAGTGTTCTGAATACAGGAATTTCCCTAGTAAGCAGGTCCTAGTAGAGATGGAAGGCTGCAGTTCTCCTCCCTGGCCTTGAGGAGGAACATTTGAACAATATTTGCAGGCAGCATCTCTTTCAGAGCCACTTCACTTTATTTTGGAAAGTACTAAGCAGCAAATGACGTGTTATGAGATGCAAATCACAGTCGTCAAAATATAATTATGCATTTTTTTAAAAAAAGTTTCTCATTATAAATATGTGACTTATGAGGAAATTCTGTCTTAAAACAGGAATCACATTTGGCAAGAAAATTTTGGAAGCTTGTTGATAGATTTGTTTTTAGAAATTATATTTTAAAAGCCCTTATTTTTTAATTATTATTTTAACTACTTTTAGAATTAAGCCTTTGTTCCAACAATGACTTCACAAAGAGATTCAGAATTGGCTATTTGAAGTGTGCTTTTTTGTTTATATCTTTTTCACTTATTAACTCACTTTATTTGACATGTAAATGTTTTAGAGAAGGGAAAAATATTAAGGCTCAACACCTCTTCTCTTTTAATTAAATGCATGAGACCACAAATGTGTCGGATCAGCAGGAAACTGCATTAAAAACAAAAATGGCAGTACTTAATATTAATAATGGCAGATCTAAGAAAGTAAGTTGGAGAGAAGAAGAGGCAAATCTTTGGGCTTCTTTGTTATCTTTTATATTTATTTGTTGTCAGAGGGGCATAAGGTACTTCACAGACCGCTTTTATTTCTGCTGGCTTCTTTAGCTCCATTTGTCCAAGGACTGGATTATTACGTTATTTTAAAAGGCTGTTTATTAAGTTATTTTAAAAAGAAAATTGTGGGCTTTACTAAGTTTGTAGATTTGAAGGGCAAATGATGCCCTTGATAGGAAAGATATCAACTTTTGCCTCTTGTGAACTTCTGTGCAGGGAACTGTTTAAATCCAGCTGTAGCTGGGACACTTGAGTCAGTTATTTCTGACATGCAATCTCAGTTTTGCTCCTAACTCATGTCCTTGGGCAAATCCCTTAATCCCTGTTCCCTGTTTACACAAGCATTAAAAAAGGAAATTTTTTTTCTACCTCACAGACACGTCCTAAGTGTTTATTACTGTTGGTGCAATGCTTTGAAGTTATAGAGTGCTTTGAAGTTTTTGTCCTTTGAAGTATTGTTTTTTGACTTCTCAGCGATGAACATTTATTTCTTAAATTAACGCATGCCCATGTTCTTTAGCTGATTTTATGTTGCCATGTCATCATCAAATATACATTTAATTTTCTCTATTTTAATTTCTCGAAGATGAAAGCAACCCAAAGTACACCTTGAGTGTGGTGAAGGGAACCTGTGAGGGGATGTGGCTGCGGGAGTGAGGCACCTGCAGAGGTCACCATTCCTCCACCGAGGCTCTTGCCGAGCTGGTGGTTGGGAACTTATCTCGCTGTGGAATAACCCGCCTGTAAGAGATAATGCAGCCAACATCATTATCTAAACATCGTGAAGGGTGCAGAAATATCTCTGGGTAATCAAGGCATTTTCCGTAATAAACGTGGCTCATGAATAGAGCTTTGTTTTGGATAACCAGAAATCTGAGTGCGGTCGAGCTGGTTGAGGTGGAACTATAGGAAGAGCTGGATTGAGAAACAGCAGTGCTAGAAGTGTTCATGGTGATGATTACAGTGAGCTTCACTTGTTATAGCACTGCGAGAGCTGAGCAGTCAGGACGTCTGCAAGAGGCAAAATGCAGGGCTTGGTTTTGCCTAAAGATGAAGTGCAGTAAATGAAGGAAGTGCAGAGGGGAGCTTTGGTGCTGAGTGATGAGTTTGTGTCAGTCATGATTCTGTGGAAAGCAGGCTCGGGGCCTTCCTGGCTGGTGTTTAGATGGAAGGTGTTCCCTAGGGAAGTGCCATCCCCAGTGGCACACGCAGAACAGGGATCAGGGGCCTGAGCAGGGCCTGCTGAGCCTGGGGAAAGCTGATCTGGGCAGTCTCGTATTCTGTGCCTGACTCGCAGCTGGGGTCCCATCCCGTCGCGTCGCGTCGCGTCCCGTCCCGTCCCGTCCCGTCCCATCCTCCTGCACTCCTTGGCAGCACAGAGCCACGCCGTCGGAGCCTGTGGCAGACACGGGGCTTGAGAGAGGGACTTGCAGAAGGCACAGCTTCCCAGATTTACCCACTGTTCTGATGCTTTCAAAATACCAATAATGCAACAGCTGGTATAATACCCCAGGTATTTTATTCTATTTCCAAAGCAAGCCACAGTCTTATCTCAGCCCTGTAGGGCCGTTTCCTCAGGCATAAACAAATGAAGGTCACAGTAAGCACTGCACCCGTGCAATGCAAACTGTTCTTTTTCCCGAAGATTAATGAGTACTTTTATGAAGTTCCCAAGCCGGGGTAACTGTGAATGGACAATGCACATCTGCAAAGTGCCACTGACAGACCAGGCTGGCTGCATACAACTGTAGGAATGAGGCTTGACATCAATAACTCAGCCAAAGTGAGGATTAGGATTGTTTTCCAGTTTATCATGCATTTATAAGTGAGTGTAAGAAGAGTGACCAGACTACTTAGGAAACATTTTTTTTTGCCATTCAGGTTTTGAATAATTAGATTTAAGTATTCTTCCAAAGTTCTTTGTGGAATTACTTGCCAGGTTGCTTTCTAAAAAGCTACATGGTGGAGATTGGAGGAAAAAAATGTCACTAGTTTAGCTTCACAGAGGTAAAGAAAAGAAACATTCTTGTTTCAGAACATAATAAATAAAATAAAAGTTGTTTCAAAAGAAACAGAAAAAATATTAGTTATAATATGGTGAATGATGTATTTAGTTACTGCAATTTTCTTGATGCAGCAATGTTACAATTTTTATGTCTAAGTGATAAGTATTACTGGTTATTTGTTTATATACATGTTTATTCTGCAGACATATTAACTGTCACAAGCTTAATTTAAATTTAAGAACTAATCATCTGTCAGTCTGTTGACTAAACCTGGACACTACCTGGCTGAAAGCTGTATCAGTGTTATCATTTTATCTAATAATTTTAGAGCTTTAAATGTGTCCTTTCAGACCAAGGCTAACAGAAACCAGCTATGGCAAAACACAAGCCCTCCTATCATTAGGATAAAACATAAATGATGTAGAAGTATTGAGTTACTAAATGCTGAGGCAGTTTCAAAGATCAGCAAAACCAAATGGAGAGAGGGATGGGGTTTTTCTCCAAAATGGGCAGATTTTTTTGCAGTGTAAACCAAACAAGCCCTTGTGGTCTTGAGTCAGGAGCATGCACTTTGTCAGTGAAATCTTACAGAAGAAAATACTTTATAGATGTTCTATAACTGTTAAAGACAGTGAGGATCCTCCTCATACCCCTGGTACCCAGCATTGCTCCCAGAAGGGTGAAGTGCTGTCACTACCTCTCCCTCAGAAGCCTTTTGGCCAAATTTACTTTGTAGAAGTAGAGTACTTAGTGAAAACTATTCTGAATTTACACCAGTGCCAAGCAGCATTTTGTTCTTAGTGATTAAAAAAATCTATCACCAGTACATCTTCCCTGTTCTATCTAAAGCTCTCCGTCTATAGCTCTTTGCTAGTCTTTAGACAATTCAAATTACTCAAGGGGCTTGCTTGTAACCACATTTTTTAAAAAATTGGTGTTCTTTTCCTTCCTTTTTTTTGAAAAAATATATGGAAGCAATTGCTTGTTTATTTATTTATTCTCTTTGTCTTTATTATCATTTAGTGGTACTCCAACCTGATCAACTGGTTAAAATCATCTTGGATTTTTAGTTGCATTCAGTTTATGTTTGTTATACATCAAAATGAAGTTTAACTTTCCTGCTGCAGCAGAAAATCACAGGCATGTAATTGCTTCTTTCTTATAAGTGTTTTAGTCTGTTCTCAGCTCTGTAATTTGGTGCCTTTTTCTCAGTCTCAGTATTTCTCATTTGGAGGGTTTCTGGGACAAATAGAGTTGATTCTTTCATGTTACCTCCTCTTCCCAGTTCTGGCAGCTTCCCCTGTCTTCTGTTTGAATCCCCTGCCTTTAACTGACTATTTTGGTTCCCCAGAAAGTGTCTTCTTGTATGTCAGGGTCTGGATTCCTGCAGCTCACCTCAGCTCCAGTTCAGCAAAGGATATGGTTACACATCCAACTCCAGAGAGGTGCCTCAGAGGAGTGCAAGTTTGACTCCCAGAAACATCAGTAGGACATTAGCAACTCCTATCTTTTTCTGAATTCTGAATAAAGTTCTAGCACTGAGGACCTGATTAATTGGAGCACTGGCTCAGGACCTCAGCTATCCTCCTGCCTGTTTGACTCTGTGAGAAACACCCTTGTTGATTTGGAGAGCTCCCTAAATCACAAAGTCCTGACAGCTCCTCCAGATTCATGGTGTTTGCTTTCCTTGGCATGTCCCAAAACACCCTTCTGTGTTGGGCTGCACCTGTGATATTCCAGCAGCTCTCTTTGTTCCCAAGCCATTATGTCTTCCTACTCAAATTTCCATTCAAAGAGTGATTCATGCAGCAGGGGAAAGGCATGACCTGGCTGCCCCCTCAGTTTCCATCGCTGTGCAGATCATGTGCAGGCCCATCTGAACTGGAGCTTTCATTTCAGACTTCTCTATTCCCATGCCTGGAACTAAGTCTTTTATTCCTTGCTCCTCTAGTCTGCACTGGGAGCAGAGAATTATTTGCTGCATAAAGAGGCTTTTTGAAAAAAAGATAGTTTTGGTCACAGGAGTAATGCAAACACAACAGCATGGATTTTCCTTTCCCTAGGAATGCCTTTTCTCACAGCACACAGGGTTGGTACCTGTGCCACAGCTGCTCTGTGACAAAGCACAAGTTTGACTCATTATTTCAGCATCCTTTTTATTTAATAAATAATAGCTTCCATAACTTGAATGTTTGGTTCTGATGTCCAGCTGCAGAGAGCTGCACACCTCCACCAACAGCCTTACAGGAGCTGCACCTCTTCAGGCATCCTTCCTAATGCTTTTGATGTCTTCCATTGTCCCTGCACTACTTTCCTCTTCATCCTTTGAACATTGCTACCTTATGCCTTTTTGAGTCTCTTCCACACTGTCCCTCTAACCTCAACGCACTCATTTGTAAATTCAGTTTCCTTTACTGTGCAGTTGAAGCATTCCCTGTTTGAGAAAGTTTTAAAAGGTTTTTCTTTTTGTTTGGGCTTTTCTTTTTTCCTTTTTTTTCTTTTTCTTTTTTTTCTTTTTTATTTTAATTTTTGATTGTTTTTTCCCCTCTCCTTGCCTAAATAGGAGTTCTGGGTTTACAAGACTCTGAGGTTTAAATTGAGTTCTCTGAGACTTGTGGGACTCCTGTCAGGTGATGTGGTAGATGCTGAACAGGCATCTAGACCCACTGTAATTTACTGGTAAATACATTCTTATATCATATGGTTCCCAGTAAAGTAAAATCCCTGGCTCAATAATAGAACAGTAATATGCCCACAAGGGATTTTAGAAGACCCAGATTAAGGAAAGCATAGTGATTTTTAATAGCTGGAATCAACATTCTTTTTCCCTTGAGTCACAAGACATAGGGAAATCTCAGTTTCAATTAAAAGTTAATATTACATCATGAAAATGGGATAAATGTGACATTAAGAACTGAATAGAAGGGATATTGTAATGACAGCTCGAGTGCTATTAGTGACTTCATGTTTAATTCAATAAAATATCTTTCTTTAAACATTATCTGAAGCAGCCAGAGCTTGCAATAGAATTCAGAACAAACCTACTGGAGAGTGTACATGGACATGGCAGGTTTGCTAGAAATATTGGAAAATTTAACTTAATTGTAGCAAATTACATGTCAAATTTGCATTTTCCAATTTGGTTTGGTTTCTGTATTACTTTGGTTTTGAATCTTTTAAATCAAAACCATCTTTTGTGCTCCCTGGTCTTGATTTTGTTAGTTTATTGTACAACAGGTTGCATCAATATCATCTAGATGTGACTTTCAGTTTTGCTTGAATTGACACCAAAACCACTAGGATGGTGGTTTGTTCCCCCTTCCCCTCTTTTACTCACTGGCATAATTTCCATCCAGCAAAGCTTTTGAAAAATAAGGAAGGAAAAGGCCTTCCTGTACAAGCTTCCTGTGAATCCCATCCAAATATAAAAGACTTGTGTAAAAGCTTGGCAGGCAATCCCAGCATATGCCACTTAGTGACTTCCTTATTTTATGCTATCATTCCACGTACAGCAAATGAATCTGAAAATCAGAGTAATTTCCATTCATTTTCGAATAAGAAATTGTAAATGGTAAATTTCCTATCTGTGTATAACGCCCACATTTTAAATCAAAAGTCATGAATGCTGACAGCATTAGTCATAGGAAATCCTGTATGAACATCCAGCACTTGAGTTGGACCTTCCCCTGGATCACACCATAGAAGGAGTTTGCAGGAAAACGTTCTGGTACTCTCAAATCCTGCGTTGATTTTAACCCTTCACCTGCCATTGCCTCTGCCATGACAGTGCTTTTTTTTTTCTAGAGGCCATTTGCCATTTCCTTGTGGTCAAAATTGTATTGAAAAACAATATATTTCAGTGCTAAAATTATCTGTATTTTAATAATACACCAGTAGCATTTTATAGTATGATGTGCACTTATACACCCTCCCTTATGAGCACAAATAGTCTTCAGTGCATGCTGTTCAGATGAAAATTAATTTGAATAAAAAATACTGATTTAAAATATTATATTGTTATATTAACATTCATGTATTAATTATCAGCATGAAACAAAGTACACAGGTCAGTAAAAATGGAAAGCTAAAAAAGCCAACATAACTTTGTACATTAACCCATTACATGGCCAAGGCAGTACCAGTAACAAACCCAGCTGTGTTCCACAGGATCATTTTCACATTACATGGCTGAACCAACTGTGACAATTTCTTTGCCTTCATTTAAAAGGAGCCATCTCTCAATGGGCATAATATATCTTAAAAAAAAAAAAAATCCTACTTATCATGTTCATCTAGTGGGAAAATCCCACACATGTTGAGTTATTGTGGAACAGCTGGCTTAAATTAAAGCTTCAGACTTAAGGAAGGAATCTTAGAGCATAAAGTATCAAATAATAGCTAAATTCCAGATTAGGATGAGGTTTGTAATGTTAGGCATGGCAAACATATATTAGGCAAATGGACTTGAAAAATCTTAGGTTTTTTGTAATGTGGTCAGTCTTAATACTCCAGTTTTAGAGCTAGAACCAGCAATGTTTAAACACAGTTTAATCTAGTTTGATAAATGAATCAAAATACATTTTAATGTATTGTTGTTCATATGGGACAGACTTTGGACAATGAAAATACTGATGGATGTCCACCAAAGAAATAGAAAGCCATTAAAAATTCTCAGTAATTGAGAGCTCTGCTTTTATTCTTACACATCTCATGAGTTTGAAGAGACTTTCATAGATTTTTGTAGCATCATCATTTAATGATCATTTTTAGTTGTAAGGCAAAAGTGGTAATTTTTACTAGATGGAGAGTTTCTGTTGGTTTTCAACCTTTACTTATAAAGCTTTTCAAACTCACAGACTCATGGAGTCATTTAGATCAGAGAGCAGATCTCTCAGAAGTCAGTATGATTTTGAAGATCCAAACCAGAGGGAGGTTTTAGACCAAGATATAGTTGTTTGGTTTGGGGCTTTTCAGCTTTTTAAGCCGAGACCTGGACTGCCTGGAAAAAGGAGAATTAAGCTCGGTATTTCTACACTGAGGGTCTCCATCAGCAGTTATGGAAAACTGTGTGTGGGACTATGAAGAAGTTCCTCATGTAAAGCTGTAGCTGGAATTAGAACTCAAATTCATTACTGATTGTGCTCTTTGCTGGTGTGGTACCAGCTGAACCCCAGAAACACGGAGGAATCTGGGTTTATTTTTGTATGTTAATGCGAGGTCTTGCTTGTTCCTGTTTCTGTCCAGTTGTAAAGACGAGGAGTTCTAGTTCTTCTTAATTTCCTTAGGTCACGACAGCCAACAGAGAAGTGAGAACTTCCTGGAGAGGCAGGGAGGGGTGAGACGATTGGCAGTGCTTTCCTGGCTTGATGGGGCTGTGCTCCTGTGCTGGGATGGGCAGTGTGTTAAAAAGGGGATAATGGGAGCTTTTCTTTCTTAGATTGGGCTGTGCAAGTGTCAAAACACGTAGAACTAAATTCCAGGAGGGAGCACCATTAGAAAGGCTGCAGAAAATCAAGTGTCACTGAGCTGCTGGTGTTCCTAATTTGCAACAGGTTTGAGAATTGGGCTGTTTGTAACAGAAAAAAAAGAGTAACTTCACAAGATCTTTCCTTCCCTGGGCTCATTACTTTGTTATCTTTGTTCCTATGTTGTCATTGTTACCTTTAGAGTTTGATTGGACCGGTAACTGGCTTTGCCAGTAGCAAATAGGTGTTCTAGATCCTAAATGTGAGAGCTTTTCACGGTTGCCACATTCAAGGCACAGGAACAACCATTAACATTTAGTTAAAATCCAAGCCTTTCTCATGTTGCCAGGCTGGCACTTCCTGCGCAGTGAAAAACACAGAAGCAGTTTCTGCACGTAGGGATGATAATGCAGCAAACAGAGGGGGCCAAGAAAATAGCTTGAAATTAATTGTGGGTGTGGTAGTGTACTTTGTAAGTAAATTCAAAACAGACATGGAAGCCAATATCAGGAACACGTGCAAGAAATTCCATTTATAAGACTTGGAATAATAACCTCACTGCCCTCTTAAATAATTTTAAACATATATGCATAAAGTTAGTCATCTAACAAAAACAGTTTCATAAGCAGGTATGGTAATATCTCACAGTTCTCGTTCAAGTTAATGGCTGCATGAAAAATGTTCCTTGGGAAAGTCAAACCGTGTTTTATAGGTTTGTCCATATGGGAAGCTGAGCTTGTTTAACCAAAAGTGTGAATTCAAATTAAGTTAGTAAAACTGGTGCAAAATCTGTCTGGGCATTTTTGTACTGTAAGTTCCATTGGGAAGAATAAATTTAGGAGTTCTGGCTCGATCTGTGGCAATCTGGATATTGCTGTGATCATTTCTTTCGGGAGGTGCCACATCCTCACTACCTGTACCTGCATTTACGTTCCACCTCCCCTGTTGCTCCCTGTCATTTCAGGGGTTTGTAGAGCTCTGTGGGTAACAGAATAAGGAGAGCAGTGCAGCTTAAAAATGCTTATACACGTCAAAGCTGAGCTCTCGAAGGGCAGGAGGTGCCTCTGATGGTGTTTGCCTGCAGCAGTGGTGTCCAAGTGCTTTGCTACTGCCGTCCACAAACTGGCACAGAAACCTGAACGGCTTCCTTGGTACCTTCATCAAACACCAGCTAAAGCTACCTGAGGTCGTTCAGCGAGGCTCCAGGTTGCACAAAAAGATAGATGTGCACACTTGGACCAGTTTGAGACCATCCCTTTGAAAGAGCTGGAGCTGTGTAACTTTCTTACGAAAATGAAAGTTTAGTCTGAGACTGAGATAAGAAAAAACCCAACTCCTGGTACAAAGTGTTTTGCCCTTGCTCATTTTCCTTCCTTCCTTCCTCTGACATCACTATTTCCCAACATAAAAAATTACTATGATTTCAAATCATGTTTTCTTTCCAGTATTTATCAGTAGGCTGATTTCCAAAACTGGGATATTCAGCATCTTCAGAACTTGTGCTACTTTTTTGCTAAGTGTCAGTATTTTGAGAAACAGCCAAATTGGTCAACTTTATTGTTACTTCTCCAAAATTACATGGAGCCTAAACTGTCAGCTATTGTGAATTGTAGTGAGGGGCACTTCCCTAAATATACTAAGCTGAGGTGGTTTTTGTAGTGCAGAAGTGGGAAATAAAATCCAGAAGTCTTTACCAACACTGATGTATTAAAAGCATAGATACATCTGCCTAGAGAAAAGCTGCCTGCTTTTCCATAGGTCATGCTCCTGAAAACTGGAAATTGTGCTGTACCAGAAAGATACTGCTTAGAACTCTCTGCTTCAAGGAGAAGGAACCTGGGCAATGAACACTAAATTCTACTTACAGTTCTTCATTTAGAGAAGGAAATTTGATGTTAACTTTCCAAGGTTTGACTTTGGTCAGTAACCTTTTTGGAGACTAACTGCAAACTCCTGTACTGTCAGTTCTGAAGTCAGCTATACTTATGGTATATTTTTACATCATTTTTATGTAATTTTGCATATTAAAGCACTTTGTTAACTAGTTAAAATATATGTACTTATAAATACTTTATATTGTTCAGTCAGGAAGCAGGGAGAACAGACAATCTGTATGATTGAGAGCAGAGCCAAACAAGAAAACAGGGGATGGATTTTGCCTGGAGAATTCAGGTTCTTTTTTTCCCCTTCAGGTATTTGGGTCAGACAGTTGGTGATTATTAACATGATAAAGATCATATCTTGACTGGGGCCCTGAGACACCACTGGAGGGTTCACTGTAAGTCTTGTTTTTAATTACTTCTTGCAAGGAGTTTGCACAGTTAATATTTGGGGATAATATTTGGATAGAGAAAAAAAAGTGTACATTATGTATGGGCTGCAGCAGAGTGAAGCTTTGCATATGGAAATTTGTTCATCACTAACACGTGGTGGATGTTTGCAGAAATCTTCTCTGTAGTGAATGTCTCCTGATTCTAATCAGGTAATTGTTGCTCTCCAGTTTCGATCTATCTGGCTGGAGGCTCCTAAGTTAAAAAAACCTGATTGCTGAGGCACAGGTAATTTAGTTTATCCAGATCACTTTAACCAGCAATTTGGTTTATCCAGATCACGCTCTGAAGAGACCTGTGCTTTTCTCACAACCATAAGGAGAACCTGTGGTGCCTCTTACCCCAGCTTTGTTAGGTGTCAGAAGTTAAACTGAATAAATCCTGAGCTATACCTCCAAAGTGTTATGGATTTTTGTGTCTGATTTCTCAAGGTGAAAATAAAACAACCACCAGAGCTTGTGAGGTATGTGCAGAAGCTCATAATTTTTGCTGCTGTTAAAAGTTCTAAAACTACTTTTGGACACAAATGAAAATGAACTTTTCATAGCTGCCAAGGTGCTTTGATTTGGCGTCACAGAAGGTCAGCAACTTTGAGAATCACATCACTTGAAATAGGTAGGCCCCAGTTTTGGTAGTGCTTGGCCATGCTTTTAAACCTACCAGTGATCCATGCAGTGGAGATTCAAAACTTCTTCAGTTTTCTCTTTTCAGTACAGTGCTGTGTGAAAGAGAGGCTTTGTAAGTTTGGACAGCAACATGTATTGGATGGTCCCTGAGTCATGTGTGTTTTCATGACTTGTTATCTGAGACAGAAAGCTGTGGTAACAGCAGCCATCTAAAAGCCATGCCAGCTAAATCATCACTGGGGAGGAAAATTCAGAAAACCAGCCGTGGACACTCAGTTTGAACTCTTAGTGTCCTCTGAAATAACTGTGGTTATTCTATGACTAAAATCAGGCAAGATCTCCCTGCTCATTGCAGTGATTATTTTAAGAATTCAGGAAAGCTGTTTAAATTATTCTGGTTTTAGTACACTTGTATGATAACAGGTTTCATCTGCAGTCTTTTTGGCTACTGCACCATCTAAGTAGAGGCTCCTGTTCCAGGCATCTGTGCAGCTGGTTCCAGGACTGTTTGCTTTTGAGCTCCATCTGCTGGAATTCTATCCTGTTTCCCACATCTTTGGTGTTATTATGCTGCCAGGGCTCACAGGAATTGGTTTTAATTAAAACGAGAATAAGGAATGAAATTCACAGTTCAGAGGAATTTTCAGCAAGTTGTTCGTCCTTTTGTTTAAGGGTTCAACTTAAAGATTGCTTGGAGAATACAAGACTCAAAACCAGAAAATAATTGTGAGACTGAGAAAAACAAATGCTAAGTTTTCCTCTGCTTTTGTTTACAGTTTCTAGGTATTTTATAGAGATTTGGATTAATCAGGTCAGTCATGACCTATCAAGTTCTGTATGAGATTTCAAAAACAGATTACTTGCTCATTTTTCTGAATTAGGTTTTTGTTTGGTTTTCCCCTGATGTCTGTTGTTACTCTACAACTAAGAAAATTAGCAGTGTTTTCAATATTTAATTAACTTTTTAAAAAGCCATTCTTCCCCATTGTAGCTGTGCTTCTAGTGTTTCGGATATTTAAGGACAGAAGGGACCATGATGAAAATCTAATTTGATTTTTGTAGTTCCATTGTTTCTTAACAAAAAAGTGCTGCAAAGAATAATGTGCAGAATTGGAAAAGAGGGCCCTGCTGTGCAAAACCACTCTAAAAGTGTTTCAGTAGTCAGAGGCTTTCACGGTAAATTATATGAAGACTGTCTAAAAGTGTCTTTTGTAAGGAGCACATTCTCTGTTTAGAGGATGCATTATCCTGTTCATGTCAGCAATAATGGATCTGTGTAGAATTAGGATGGCCACCAGCCCTTGGGTGCAGGCTCTGGTGTTGGCAGTGCATGTAATTCCAAGGAACAAGCACTCCTCTGGAAGAACTACCTTCCCAAAAAGCAAACCATCTGCATTTTGAAGTTTCCTTTTCTTAAATCATAAGGCTAATACCTCTTTCCTTCCCCTGTCCCTCAGCTAATGCCAGATGTTCCTAAGGTATATTCTGTTTCATAATGGGTTTCTGTACATGGTAATTTCAAATATTTCCTTGCTGTCCATCTGCCTGTTAGCAATAGTCAGTGTTCACTCATGATGTTTGCAACTTTTATTTTCTACACAGCCAACTTTGCCTGAACTGGTTTTAGTTCTTGATGTGGGTAACTCCATGTTGTTATACAGGAGTCTTGGGAATGAGGGGAATATAAAAGAGGTGGAGAACAGAGAAAGTGCTAGGCTTGATTTTAAAGATAAGTGGATTTTTCTTCAGTTCTGCCTTGTGCTTCTCCTGGACATGGCACAGCCCACACCATGGTGCTCTCCAGTGGTGCCTGAGCTTGTTTCAGCCTGAGCTGCTTTTCAGAAAGTAATTATTGTAATGGATTTCTTAGACTTCTGCATGGGACAGAACTGTCCGCCGTTTTTCACAGAGATTGGAGTGATATTGTCTGGATTTCCTGACAGCTTCCTATAAAATAGAGATAGTTAAGGAATCTCTGGTCATCAGACTTCATTGTTAAATGGGCATGTGCTGCCTTAGGCTGGTATTTAAAGTCCTCTGTTTTGAGGTCAGTATTTTTTAGACCTACAGATACCTGGGGGTCTGTACAGACTTCCACTGTGTTCTGAGGTTGAAAGTGGCTGGTAACTAACTCTGTGCCACTGGAGAATAAGTTAAATTGTTACTGTTCTTCCTATAGTGAAAAATACTTTGGATTTAAAATTGTTCAGTGTGTAATGATGGTCAAACCCCTCTTTGTAGCTCACTTCTGTTTGTGCAATAGAAGTGTGAGGCTTCTATTGGTTTCAAGAGAGACCCAAATTCTAATTAATATTCCTGTGTCCCAAACATGTTGTTCTGATTAGAGGCTCTTTGCCCAGGCATTTCTGTGTAGCCTGCCCTGTTTGAAACCCTGCCTTTTTCTGACTTCACTTCCTGAATCCGTTGACAACACTCACAGCCAAACAAAATACATGTTCACAATGCTGTTATTTGCAAAATATTCCCTTGTGAGTACAGCTGGGGCAACAAAAAGAGTTTCTCTCTGAATCTCAGAGAGAACTGACTATTCCTTGTAGAAGTAAGGCCCATAGAGCATTAGGCAATTTTAGTCTTGGCAGTCAAGTAAGTGTTAAAAGTTTGCATTTCACCACATATAAGTGCACGCACATCTTTCATTACCCTTGTGTGTATTGATCACACAGTGATCTACAAAGAAATATACTGAGAGTGCTCAATTTTAATCTAGGCTGAGGTGGACCAGATAGCAACAGGCTCCCAGCCCACCACACTGTTTACAAAACAAATGGAGTTGGAAAGAATATAAACTTACTTTGCCCTCTTTTGGGCTTAATCCTCAAATGTGATGAGGGACCAATGGAAAGATTCACCTTAAAATGCTCCTCATCTCCTTATAAAGCTGCCTGACACTAAGTCCCACCTTGCTTGGCAGATTCTGTGACTGGACATCAGTGAAATATTGGTGTGACAGGAACAACCCATGGCATGGTGCGCACTGACCCAGCAGTGCCATTGCTCAGGAACTCTTTCACCCATGCCACAGAGTGTCAGCCTGGGAGAAAACACACAACTGCACTGCTGAATGTCTGTGTGTGCACATGAGGCGAGGGTGGAGCAGACTGTCACTCAGCTGTGTTTAATTAACATAGTATTTTATATAATGTATTTATTTTTTACGTAATTAGGTGATTAAGCAAAATGCTTGCTAGTAACATCTCTTCCATAACCCAGCGCTGCTGAGAGTTAAACATGCACCTTTGCAGGTAATTAATCTCCTTGCCCTGCTTATTTTGCTAGTTGGCACTTGCTAAATCCCTGTAAAACCACACCCAGCAGTGCTGTGTATTATCCCTCTGCTGTCTATTCCTACATATGGTCAAAATCAACTTACCTTCCGGGTTGCTGACATCAGCAAAATGTACTCTTGGCAAACTTGGGAATCCTCCTAGTAACCCTTTGTTTGGTTGGTGTTGTTACAGTTGTATTCCTCTGACAGCAGCAAACACCCTCCAAACGGTGCCTACCTTGACCTGTGCTTGGGTTGTGGAAGGACACTACCAAATTAATAAATTTTAAACATTAAAACAACCCCTTGTGTGAGAAAATGTGTATAATGGGAGGAAAAAAGTTAGAGGAAGATGCTTCCCTGCTTCCTGTAAGAAACTGACCCACAGTAGTTGCAAGCTTCGGAATATCATTTTGATAACAGTAAAGGTGTGTATATATAAATATATATATAAAAAACTATC
Source organism: Platysteira castanea (assembly GCA_013397175.1). Lineage (NCBI taxonomy): Eukaryota > Metazoa > Chordata > Aves > Passeriformes > Platysteira > Platysteira castanea. Next base: position 1,418,845 of record VYXC01009539.1, read on the forward strand.
TAGTCATTTTGTGAAGTGACCTTAACCAACACTGTCACTTCAGTTAAAATTAGGCTTGTTCCAATTTAAGGAGAAAAAGGCTTTTTTACAACTGCCTGCTTGAGAATAATGATTTTTTAATATTTTCTGGCAGTCTTCTGATATAATCTATTTTCCCTTAGCTGTTTGGCTCCAAACAGCAAACAGGAAAACATCTGGTCACCTTCAAATAGGTTTATTAAACAGAATTAATTGGGTGCAGTGTTTAAAATCCTGGTAATAGAGCTGTTTCCCACCCCCCTCAAGTAAAGTAGCATGTTTTGAAGATACACCTGTCTTTGTACTAAAAATCAGGATTATTTTGTAAAAAATACCTGGGAAGTGCCTGAGAAGTTATTTTCAGCAGATTGCTGGAAACAAGCAACAGGAGTTGCTGTTTTTCAACAAGTTGCTATTTTCATTTCCCAGTAGGTTCGGTTTTCCCAGCTTTTCTATTGCCAAGAAGGTTAGAACCCAGAGTAACACCCAAAAGGGAAAGGATTGAGAGACAGGGAAAGGGTTATAAACTTATTTTACTGTTGACAGCAGCATTATCATAAATATTAACAGACAAGAATCACCTCCTACCTGAGAAAACACAGGGATAAAGGTGAATATTTATATTTTTGAAGCCTACAGCATATTTTTTTTAATGCAACCACCTGCCTTATCTTCTTGAGGGCATTAATTTAATAAAAAGCATGTCAGATCAAGTAGCCAGTTGCTCCAGTTATGGAACAATTTCATTCCCTGCCTTTCCACCCCTCCACAACCCTGCCTGAAGTCAGATGCCTAAACTGGGCCCCAAGAATGCGGCAGGCAAGGCAGGCAGGCTGCAGCTGGGAAATACAACTTCAGGACAACCCCAAAAGTTGTGTGAGTTTAGTGAGCATGATCTGGCTTCTCCCTCCCCTCCTCACACCTTCTCCAGGACATGTCTGGAGTTACAGAATAAGTTCAGCATAATCCCTACCCTTCAGAGTGCAGCTCAAAAGGGCATTTTCCCAACTCAGGTACTAGCCAAAAAAAAAAAAAAAGTGTGAGGGGAAAATACATTTTAATTATTTTATTTTTCTTAAATATAATAGAACCTTCTAGAATTTTTTTCCAGAAACAGAAACATTAAAAAATTATACTTTATTACAAATGGTAAACTCAGAGTGCTAAAAAAAAGCCTCTTATTTACAAACAATACTGGGCAGTGCCCAAATAAACAACATAAAAATAACTTACAAAGTCATGAAGTAGTTTATTGACATTAATCAACTTTCATAAAATAAAATAAAAAAAGATCTGTACATACACGATTTACTTGAAGGCAGGCAGAACAGTTCTTTTTTTTGTTTATCAGCCTCCCACAAACCTCCCTCCCACTTTTTTTTTTTCTTAAGGAATACTACATAAAGCAATCTACAGTTTCTATTGCAGTTTAACCTTTAATACTGAATGATCATCGAATGTTAGGTCCATGCAGGTCTTGGTCAATGTTAAACGAAGATCTGACATCTCATCCGAGCAGGAACAGCACTTCCCGGAGCAGCGCTGGCCGCTGCACTCCCGGCTCCAGCTGAAGGCTTTGCCAGTCTTTCCACACATGCGCTTTGCGGAGCACAGGCAGGACAGCCTCTCAGCTTTTGCCATTAGCTTTATGCCTCTGCCACTTTGGGTTTTTCCTGTTTTAGTTGTACCACAACACACAGTTCTCGCTGAAGAGTCTCTTCAAAACGTCTGCAACTGCTGTGTGAGCATGAGCTGGCACCCGCTGTTGACGTGGTTCATGACCTTCTGCTTAAGCTGTGCAACCTGTTCTCTGAGCATGTTGGCAGTGGATGCCAGCTCTGAGTTCTGGGCTTTCAAAGTTTTCACTTTTTCTTCCAACCGGGCAATCCTTTCCAACTTCCTTTTCCGGCATTTGGACGCTGCGATTCTGTTCCTCATGCGCTTTCTCTCGGCTTTGATTCTCTCCTGTGACTCCATGTCAATGGGGGACAGGGGAGGAGTTTCCCCCGGCATTTCAGGTACAGTCTGCGGCTCCTCTTTCAGAGCCTGGAGCCGGGGATGCTGCACGGGCATCTGGGGGTTTATGTGATGCTGGGGCGCGTATCCCATGCTGTTGGTGTTGTAGTTGGGCGCGGAGCTGAGCGCGTTGGGGTTGAAGTTGCTGAGGTTGGCGTACACCGGGGGCTCGCTGTGCAAACTGGTGTTGAAGCTGGTGCTGCCGGCCATGGAGGACACAGGTGCCATCCCGCTGGTGACAGGCTGGGCGGCCGAGGTGACGCTGGGCAGCGTGTTCTGGTTGTGCAGCTCGGCCAAAGCTCTCACGAAGCCCTCCGCGAACCCCTCCTGCTCGTCGGTGACATTCTTGGGGCACAGGAACTGCGTCGGGGTCGGCGTGGTGGTGATCAGCCCGTTGCTGGACTGGATGATGAGCCGCTCCAGCTCGGGCGAGGCCAGTTTGAGGAGCCCCACGTCGGGCGAGGTGAGGATGTCGGCGTTCTTGTTCCTCAGGTGCGGCTTCAGGTTGCTGGAGGGGTCGGACAGGTTCAGCGTCATGTTCTGCTTCAGCACCTTGGCGTTATTGTATCCGTACCCGCCGCTCTCCGGCGGCGCGAAGCCGGCGCTCAGCGCATCCTCGTAGAAAGTAGGCTCCATCTTTGCACTCATAGAACACAGTCCGGGGAGGGGAAGCTGCCCGTCCGCCGCTCAGCTCCCCGCGGGCACCCCGACCCTCCCGGGGAAGGGGAACGCGGAGCCGAGGAAGGAGAAACGCGGAGCCTTACTAGATCGCTGCTGCCGCCGGCGCGCTGAGAGCCCGCCCGGCCTGGCGGGGCGCCTCGCCGCCCTCCTCCTCCTTCTGCCGGTGGTGCTGGGACGCCGCTCCGCCGCCACAAGTACTTTCCCTGCCCGGCTCCGCGCTATTCCCGCTCCACCGTCCCAGCACCCGCACTCAGTCGCGCTCGTTCGCTCCCGCCCGCCCCGCGCTCTGCGCCCGCTCCCGCCGTGCAGCCCTTCACTTATCAGCAGCCGCGAGCCCGCTAAAAATAGCGCATGATGTCACCCCGCGCGCTCCCCATTGGCTGCCGCCGCCCCGTCCCCGGGGGGGGCGGGGCCAGGATCCGGCGCGCGGACCCGGCCCGGGTCGCCATGGCCACCCCCCCCCTCCGANGTTCGGCCCTTCAGGTGGCGCTCCCGGGGAGCCCCACGTGGTTTCCCCGTCCCGCCGCCCCCGCGGCTTCCAGGCAGCGCCGGGGGCGGCACCGGGGGCACCCCGCGCTCCCCGCCCCGGGCTGAGCCCCCGCGGGGCTGTGGAGTCCCCGCTCGCCCGCCCAGCCCTGCGGGAGCCGCGGGTTTCGGCCGCGGGTGTTCGCCTACGCCCCCGCACCTCCGCCCCCCGGCACGGCTTTGCCTTTACAGAGACCCGGGACGTCAATTCCCGGTCTCAGGAATAAGCAGGAGAATACAGAGGGGAAATAAAACCCGACAGGCAAAAGCCGGGTTGCGGTTGGGTTTCTCTGAACTCTTCCTCTAAGGGGAGGGGATAGCGACGGCCTAATTTAGACAGTGCCCTAGTATTGCTGTGGAAGTGCAGGTTAGTCGGGAGGGAAAATAAGGGCTGGAGCCGAAGGATCGTGGTGGAGGAGAAAAGTCTGTGCTGGCATGTTCCCCTCGGAGCAACAGATGGGAGCTGTCTGGTTCGCTGGAGCTGCTCTTTGCGAGCGGCGTTCCAGGGCAGAGCTCTGATAAAAGGGATTCGATTTTCTTACCTTGCCCCGCACACACCCTTCTCTCGGGGTGGTGGGGATTTGGGAATGCTGACAGACAGCTACCTCTGGAGTAAAGTGCAGCAGGTATTTGAGGGCAGACGGTGACAATACGGGGTGGCACAGGGACTGCAGGGCTGTACTGCTGTGTTGGGTTGCCAGCAGTGCAACAAGTGCTCCGTGTATGCTTCCAACACGAAGCTGTTACCTGCTGTTCGGCTTTTTGTCAGTGCAGAACTTGGTCTGTCAGGTTCAATCCTTCCTCACGATATGTGAAGCTGACAAACTTAGGTCCAGTTTTGAAAACACACTTTCAAATTCTCCAGTGCTATTTTTTCCTGGATATAATGACATAATTACCAGTTACCGTATAGGAAGGAGCAATGAAGCAAACAGAAACATCAGCAGCTGTGAAAGAAAAGTGAAGGTCCAGCTCCCCTCTTTGAAGTCGTTGGGTTTTTTTTCTTCTGCGTTTTTCCCTGGTGCTCCCACCTGACCTTGTTTGGCCACACGGTGGGCGCTGGTGTTAACTGGAATGATGGAAATGATACATGCAGTGTTTGTGGTAACAGTTTGTGGCACAAACTACAAAGTTTGGATTGGATGTGGGGCTCGCTGTGTGCTGCTTTGTGTCCACACAGCCTTCACAACTCAGCATCTCTCTGGGTTGCAGGTAACTCGAACTTCAGCTGCATAAACAGTTCAGCCAAACAGCACTAAATTACTGCACATGCATTAGAAGGTCTCTGAAATTCATTAGTGCAGTGAGTGCTCAAAGGAGTTGTTGAATTCCTTTTTAATCTTTACATACAAGATAAATAGAGACCAGTGGCTGACTTTTCTGGCACCAGAGCCAAGGGGCATCAAATGAAACTGGTAGGTTCGGAATAAACCAGAGAAGTGTCTTGAGAGAACTGTAGTTCAGCGGTGGAACTCCCTGGCAAGGGTGGACTGAGGGATTTTAAGGTGATTGGATGAATTCACAGAAGAGAAATCACTTAAGGTCTGTGAATCACAGAACATTTACCCTGGCTCTGGAAATCCCAGAGCTGCAAATGTCTTGTGCCTGGGGGGGCATCCCTGGTTTCGTGTGCCTCCCTGGGGATCCACTCCTGGCTCTTGTCAGAGATGGGTGTCTCCTCGGACCTGATGTGGCGGTCCTTCGTGTGTTACAACTCCCGGAGATAGCCCATAAATGATCTGTGTCACCCCGCAGTTTTTGTGCTTATAAAGGGCAGCGAAGAAATTCCGGAGAAATGCAAGACTTGAATTCTAAGTAATTTATTGTGTGGAGGTTTTTATTTTGAAATAAAGTATTTAAAATATTTCCAAATAAAGCTAAAAATGGGGGGTTGTTTGTGGTTTGTGGTATGTAGGAAGCCATGCAATTAATTTGCTGTATAGACGAATACTACTAATAAAATTTATTCTGATTAACTTTATGTATTTAATTGGTTAAGAGTTTTGTTGTTTTATCTTTCGGGGGTTTCTTCTGCGTGTTTCTTTTGTCCTAGAAAGCAAATTTCAGGCTACGAGGAACATGCTCAGTGTAGTTTAAACCACTCCATTTATTACAGATTTGTATAACCTGAAAAACTGCCTTTAGAGCCCACTGATATCAGTGTAAGGTTTTGATTAAGTTCAGTGAGGGTTAGATCGGGCTGGAGGGATTAATTTAATTTAATTTTTTTCCCCCTCCACCCATTTCAGTTCTGTACTTCCTTCCTCCTGCAGAGGCGGAGTTTCAGGAGTAGACATTCCAGTTTGCTGGAGACGTGTTGGAGCTGAGGCCCTGTAGCTGTGGGGGACACTCATTACGTTAATTGCTGCTCACTGAGAGTTATTTGGTCCGGGCTGCAATAGAGTCAAGGTGCTCGTGAAGGTTGTGGGGAGCAGGAGAGCTCTGAAATCAAAGACAAGAGCTCTTGGCTGCTCCCAGGCGATTTTCTGCCTAATATGGGACCTTAGGGAGGGCTTGGCTGAGATTTCAGTCCCAAGTTCAGCACCTGAGACCTTCAGAGTGGAGCAGATCTAGAAGTAGGACCACTGGATAGTGATCCTTCGTGGCCATTAGCCAAGGAGCTGGGAATTCTGGTGGCTATGCCCTGATTTATTGAGCACCTATTAATTCAGGGCTTTTATTCCCCCTTTCCTGACGTCCTTAAGAAAATATTCCTTTAGTAGGATGAAAGAACACTTCCTGACCCAGGTACAAACCAAAGCCATTTACATGGCTCAATAAACAAACTTGTGGGTAGGAATTGCCAATCCCTGCCCTGTATTTCTGAGAGGCCGATGCGTTAAGCAGCAGTAATGCAGATTTTGATTTATAAACTTCTCTAATCAATCAATAGAAACCTGAGTGAGGCAATCAGATAATCTGAATAATTAAATGGCTTTTCAGGGACAAATTAAAATTTCTTATACACACCACATCCGTCTAAATTATATTTGGTGTCCAGGATTAAATGGGTTTGGTTTTTTGTTTCACTCCTGTGTCTCAAATGCTTTTGGCTTATTTCAAAATCATTTGGGGAAAAGAAAAAAGGGAAGAATAAAGGATAAATGTCAGTTTCTGATTCTTTGATATTGGAAACAGTGCTAGCAGAAAAAAAAATCTTTTTTCCATATAGTTTTTCTTATATTAGAGAGATATATATTACATGTTTATTAAATATTTAAACACATAATCTTCTTTAGATATGTTAGACTATTTTGCTTTTTCTCCTCCTCAGAGAAGTTTCCATAACATTTTTATTGTATAGAAAATTATTATATAGATTGTTTGCCTTTAAAAAAAAAAAAAAAAGGCACTTCATGCTTTCAAAATGTGATATCCTTCTTTACCTCTTAAAGTGAATAAAACTGGGAATTACTGGATCGTCTCGTACTGCTTTCCTCTTGCCTAAGGAATTACTGTAGAGCAGACATCTCCAACTGGGGGAGACAAGAGTTTGAAGAGTCAGAAGGAAGGAGTATTTTTCTCTTATTTACTCCATCAAAGCATGGTAAAAGAAGGTGGGAGTGAAAGGGTACAAGGAACAGAGCTTCCTTAGGCCAAGTGGAAGTAAAATATTTCCCAGGTTCTGCTGGTCCCAGTTCCTCCCCGGTTCCTCAGGGTGTGTTTGCGTCGTCAGTTCAAGCGGGTCCAAGTCTGCAGCACAGCACAGGTGTGGCAGAGCTGCCACCTCATCCACCCCCGGCTTCTGTGGCCTCTCCTCCTGCTCTTTGCTCCCAGTAGGACTCCTGTGGCCAGGTGGAGATCCAGGAACTGAGTCTAGAATAAAAAAAGATCACTACATCTGAGGACACAAGGGAAAGGTGGGAATGCGTAGGCTGGGGGAAGAGTGAGGCTCACAACTTGACGTGGGGGACTCTGGAACAAAAGCTCTAAAAAAACCCCAGCCAGTCCGGAGCAAGTCTTCATTTTGCACATGAAAAATGCTCCTCAGAACCACAGGCACTTGTAAATGAATATCGTGTCCATCTCCTCCACCCTCCATTAGTCATCGCATAACCAAGCCATACGCACTTAGTCCTTTTCATCTTTCTTCTTGTCAAGCCCTTTAGCCTGTCCCCCTCACCTACTCATCCCACCAATCATTTTAATTAATATCTGAATTTCTTTGAAACTAATAGTTTGTGGAATGGGGGAAAATGAGTCGGTTAAGAGAGACAAGATTGTGAATTATGGAGGTGGGGCAAAGTTAGGAGGCTTTGCCAGACCTGTTGGGTTACCTCTGGGGCAGGACAGCAGTGCTGTAAACACAGAAAGGCTGCAGAAGTGAGGGAGGAACCACTAAAAACATTTTCCATTTTCCTAAGAATGCTGCCTGAGCAATTCAAACCCTGGATGTTTATGTGCAGCAACATCTGAATGAAAGATGTGATATGATTGTCTCTGAAGTGGATGGGATGACCTCTTCACTCAATATTTATGCTAAATTTCTCACTGTTGTACTTCCTATTCCCAACTGGCTTTATAGAGGATTTCAGTGCTTACTGCAAGTTCTCAGAAATTTATTTTCAAATAAGTAATGAACTTTGTAAGTTTTTATTCAAACAATTGTATGTATTTTTAAATTTTGTGTCAAAACCCTGAGCAAGTAGAAGTTAACTACCTTGTCTAGAGATGAATCTGAAAAGAACCCCGGGGCCTTGCTTCCTGTGCTTTTTTAGGATCCTGGAATGGCTGGGGTTGGAAGGGAACTTGAAGATCATCTTGTCCCAACCCCCTTGCCCTGGGCAGGGACACCTTGCTCTAGGAGGATGTTTGGGATGTTACAAATCTGAATGTCACACCAACAATGTCTCTGCTCATTATTTCTATACCACAGCTTAGCTGGTGCTTCGGGAAATAGGGAATTGGGCAGAGTTCCCATCCTGTGGAGCTTGCAGAATCCTCTACACACCAAGAAGGCTGGCAGAGTAGCAGTTGATCCACAGTGGGAGCCCAGAGAGGGAAGGTAAGCAGGAGAGGAGGCACTGGAGGACGGGTGGCATATGGGAAGCAGACGGCTCTGCTTGGCATTGGGAGCTGGCAGCAGGAAAAATGTACCATACAAATAGAAGCATATTGATGCTGAGTGCTGGGGAGGCAGGTGAACGCCTTTGAAAAGATATTTATTGTGTTCGTGGGGGAAAGATCCTGCTGGAAGTGTGCATTTGTTCCCGTATTACTGAGGTGGGGTTTCACTGTGGAGAACTGAAGTTAGTTTTGTGGTCTTTGGGTATTTCAATAAACAGACAGTAGTGTCAACAAAATGGATTTATTTATGGCTGCCAGTTGTAACTGAAAGCCTCAGAATAACTGGATTTAACCATTCAGAGCCCGTGGTAAAATAGCTCAGTTTTGATTAGGGTCTCAGGACAGATACAGAGTGCTTAAATTTTTAATTAATAAACAATCTGGCATCCTGTCAAAGTTGACACCTTGCTCTGTCCTAGCAGCTGTTGGCACAGTGGGCTCCTGGCAACCTGGGATAAAGCAGTACTTGCAACAGGAGAAGGGGAGGAAGCGAGTCTGCGTGAGACCAAAACTGCCCAGTGAAAAGCAGCACAGAGCTCAGGGATATCCAGGGAGCAGTCGAGCTTTCCTGCTCTGTGCTGTGGGATCGTGCTTGGACACGGACAGCGAGTTCCTGTTCCTGAATGTCAGCAGTGGCTGGTGGGTGACAGATGTAAGGACACCTGTCTGAATTCGAGTAATGGCTCTGACAGGAGGAGCAACAAACAGAGAAAGCATTCAACAGTGAAAGTAGGTCCTGCAGGTTGCTCCTTCCCAGGGATTAGTGTGGTGGAGCCTGTGGGGAAGTTTACAGAGTGCCTGCTCACGTAATTCAAATGGAAACATTCACTGTGGATGACAGTCATTTGTGTTGGAGTCATGGTGTGGGAGCAGTTAGGGTTGCCAAAGAGCCAAGGAAGGCAATGTTGGGAGGAAAGGGCATGGCCTGGGAAGGACAGTGCCTGGAAGCGCAAGCAGAGTTGAAGGCTTCTGTTTTAGAGAAGGTGCTACTGAACGGCTTCTCTGCCTCAGTCCCACCTGATTAATAAACAACGACCTGATCTCTGATCCCAGCTGAGCTACCACACAGTGACGTAGCTGCTGCTCCCTGTTTGGGCAGCCTTGTCCCCTCATGGGCTGGAAATGTCCCAGTCTTACCCACAGCAGATGCTCAGGACTTCCACAGGAGAAGAACCAGGATACTCAACCCCTCAAAATTGCTGTTCTTTCCTCTTTTCTGTGGTAAAAGTTGTGTGCAGCTGCCAAAACTACAGCATCTGTATGTTCCCTTGTTTCAGAAGGAAAAAAAGAGATGGAAAATTTAGCCCAGAATCATAAGGATCACTACCTGAGGTCTTGTGTTTTTACAGTGGGCTCAGGAGCACTGTTCCCATGTGTGCTAGAGCAGGTCCATGAGCAAGCTGGCAGTGCCTTTGGCAGATGGGTTGCTCAGCTCACAGGACTGTTCACAGTCTGCTAAGAACATATGAAACATATAAAAAGCCATAACATTTGAATATGTTAAAAACAAGTTCGTAAGATCAAGGAGAATTTTCAGAATAAAAAGGCAACACTAAAGCAAAGGCCTAAAGGTTGTGATGCCTGCAAATTGAAATTCAGATTGGTTTAAATTTTACTTTTTTTTTTTAAATAGGGAACAACTAGAAAGCCATTCCAGAAGTGACTGTGGGATATTTAGAGAGCTGGGTACCAGCTGCAGCGTGCACAGATTTCCAGAGGTTTCTGTTCAGTGAGGAGAGGGCTGTGGGCTCAGGTAAGTCATGTGAGGGAGGTGAAGCACGTGTGTTGTAAGAGTTAATGGTACAACGTAGCCTTGCTCTACATAAGCACGTTTTGTGCTGATGTTTTCCAGTTCCTGCGTTCCTTGCAGCCCGTGTAGGAAAAGGTGTGTGGCTGGCAGAGCTGCAAGCCCAGACAAAGCACTTCTGGGTGTGGGTGCTCCCAGCCCATTGCCAGGTGCTTCAAATAGGCATTTATGTCAGAGATCTGAGGTCAGTTCAATGATAGCCAATTTCAGCCCTGGATTATTACATAAATATTAATAAGAACAGGGGTATATTTCACATTTATGTTATTGGTCAGTAGAGTATTTACCTAACCCTTAAGCAGTACTGGTGGGGAATATATTTCCCTTCAAGTCAACTAAGAAAACTTTAAAGGTTTGGCAAAAAAATTTGTTCCCCTCTTTAATATAACCTTGTGAGTTTAATGAGAAGTAATCTTATTTTCTGTATACCAAAAGTGGAGAAACAGGATAACAAAGTCACCTCAAATGGGAACTGCACTCTTCCCTGCTTTTGCCTCCTACTGAATGAACCTTAATCACCTTTAGCATCTTTGTAGCTTGATTTCCCTGTTGTAAAATGGACATAATGAGACTGAAGTCCTAGTAAAGCAGGCAGATCTGGGGGGAATAAATGCTAGACAAGTGGCATGAACTATTTTTATTTTTTAAAATGCATTATGGACTAGGTATGGAGAAGCAATGGATTTTCATCAGGAAGAGGATCTAGGATTAACTTGTTGGTATAAAATATTTGTTACTGCCCTCATTTGCTTTTAGGATATCAATCATTGACATTTTTATTGGTTCATGAGCCTTGTAATGCATTTTGAATCTGACCCGGGACTGTGTGGAGCATATACTGGCACTTAGATTTATGCCAGTTTAACTCTCTGGTCATTCTTTGATATTTTTGACCGAATATCTTCCAGTTGCTATGGGTTTGCCTTTTGGGGGTGGTTGTTTTATTTTCTTTACATTAGGAGCCTCTGCTTTGAGGGGCTCTGACAGTGATTTGGAGTTGTTCATGTAGGAGGAATTATCACATGGCAGCTTCCCAGAGGGGGGATGCTGAGGCACAGCCACCAGCACCTCTCCAGCTTCCCACTGCTCGTTTCTTAAAGAATAAGCCCTGTTTCTCACTCCAAACCTTTGGCAAGAAGATGACCACGTGAAACGCAGGAATTCTCCTGCCTTATACCCTTATACCTCAGGGAAGAGGGTGGGCGCCACAGCCGCTGCCCCTCGCTGCAGCGGGGAGGTGAAGCTCATGGCCCCTTTGGACACTTCCACCCCATAAATCTGCCCCTGAGCTTCCGTGCCTGTTTCTACACCTATGTTACGCTGTAAGCTGCTCTCCATACAGCAAGGCTTTTTAAGGAGAACCGAGGAGCGCTCCTGAGCAGATGTAAATCAGCAGCGCCTGGGATGACGTCGGGAGCGCCGTGTGCTCGGCCGGCCCTGCTGACACAAGAGCCCGTCCTGCCTTCTTCCGGCTCCCACGCTGTCCCCTCCCTGGCGCTGACACAGCCGCGAGGTGAAGGCTGTTGGGAAATACATCCCAACTCCAGCCCAGCAAAAACCTGAATGGCTGGGCAGAGAGGAATTTGCTTCTTTTCAAAGGGTGTCACCACATATCCCGGATTAAGGTCCTCGCGGAACCAGCGTGTGGGTGCCAGCCGCTGCTCTCCGTGAAAGCCAGGAGCTTCCCCAGTTTGTCCCAACAGCTCCTGGCTAAAAGGGAATTGTGCTGCAGCTGGAAACTCGATCAAGCGAGTCTCAAAGCATTTCATTCATCCTCAGTTGATGCTTAATACACCTTTGCTCCGGCGGGCAGTGCTTCCTAAGCCTTGTCAACATTGCAGCCGAACAAAGGCTCGTCTCAAGAGTGGTGTTGTGTAAATAAATCCTGCGCCTTGCAGGGTGTCACGGAGTTAATGGGAAGCCTGGAGAGGGGAGGGCGTGGGAGCAGCATGCCAGTGTTAACGTTCTGTTTTCTGCACAGGATTGCAACAGGATTGCAACAGCCCGGCCTATCTGAGCTGCTGCACGTCCCGACAGCGCGTCTCTGCTCTTGAATTTGATAGGGGTGCTGATAGAACAATGCACCTTTCTGGGAAATGGTAATGCACAGCAGGGCTTCGGTTTAAGGAAATTCTGAATAAACCATAGCAGCTTTCTTCTCAGAGTGCTGATGATTTTCAGGTGGCCCAGCAGGCAGCCAAACAAAAAATATATACGGCAGTGTTCACTCAAAGGTTAAAGTTCTGGGATAGGGAGGGGGAATGTTGAAAATCCCATGAACTTCAATAATTGTACTTATATCTTTGTGGTAGCTCTGACTCCTTCACTTGCTTCTCACAGATCAGTAATCAGGGGACAATTTACAGGAATAACCCCTCAGGTAAAAATATACAACTGCCTCTGAAACAAACAGCATTTCATATGCAAAGCTGTGTGATAAGGGGCATGCTCAGGGTGCTTTTTCAGGCCCCATGGGAAGTTTTACAGAGAGCAAAGTACCTTTTAGCAAGTCCTTTTCTGTTAGTTTCAAAATCCTCTCTTGCTTGTCTCTAGAATGATTTTCCCACAGAAGGTGGTAGAAACCATAAGAAAACTCTTAGCAGAGCTCATTGCTCCCCTACCCCTTTCTTTCCCTCCCTCCTCCCCTAAACACTGGGAGCTCTCAAAAATATTTTAGTATGCTGGAGATTAAAAACAATGTCCTTAATTTGTATTTGTCTTGTAATAGCTCTGACTTTCACCGCCTTGTCCTCCCCTTTATTGGGAGTACATGTGTGAACACTCCCTCTAATGTTGTTTATCTGCCTGCTGTCAGGTTCAATAAGCAGTTTCTTAGCAGGGCACCTTCCCACGTGAAGGAAATCTTTCCAGTTCTTGTCCCAGATCCTGCTTCCTCCATGGGCAGCGTCCTGACATGGAACAACAGAAATGAGTATCAGTGATATCAGTAATTCTTAGCTGATAAATGGAAATTAGAACCTCATGAATCTGCTGGCAGCTTAGGCGGGGGGCAGCTGTTTACAGGACATTTTATAGGTATTTCACTTCTGTGAGTTTTACATAGTTCCTGTTATAAATTGAGCCATTTTGTTGATCAGGAAAATTTTAGAACTATGGGACACCAATGCACTTCTTAGGTAAAACTGAGCAGAATGTAGTAATCCATAGGAGGATTCTCTAGGTAAATAGGAATGTTGCTAAAGAGAATCAAGATAAAATGTAAATGTGAATAATTACTCCTAAGACAAAGAAATATTGGCAAACAGCCACGTGGAAATTGGAAATTTAACTAGTTTTATGCCAGTAAATCATACTGGCAGAGTCTCAGGGCTAGTCAAGTGAATGGCAAACCCACAGGTAACTTGCAGGACCAAGGATTTCCCCTTCATGAATGGGTGTAGATAAGTAAAATTTCCCAGAGCAGAAAAACACTTTGTAGAAGCGCCCGGATTTTCAGCTTTGAAGTAGAAGAGATACTTTCATTTTCAGTATCTCCATTAGAGCTTCTTTTTGCAAGACCAGGAGTGTGAACTCTTGTGTCTGAGCCAAAATTCCAACCTAAGCAGAATGTACTCATCTAAATTTCCCTTTTGGTTTCATTTGGCCAAGGTATTCCTTGGTGTAGAGTTGCTGTGTACTGTTACAGCAGTTGCTGTGTTGGGAGCTTGGGAAGGCGCCCGCCTGGAAGAGGTTACATAAAACCTAAACCATAATAAGCTCAGAGAAACCCCTGAGTGCGATGATTAAAAAGAGAAAACGATTAGGGAAAACACATCAAAGAGGCTCAGTGAGAGTCCTAAAAGGAAAAATACTGATTATATTTGTTTTGCTTTTGTCTTACATGAGGTAAAAGGCGTGTGGTGAGTCCTGGGTCGCCACCCTAAGGGGTGTGTACTTAAAGACAACAGGAGCAGACTCCAAGGCTTCCATGGGGTTTATTTTGGTTGCAGGGCTGGGGAGATAAGATATAATTGTACCATATACATAGTGGTGCTATCAATCTGATGGATTACCCTTCCCATACACCCTGAGCACCTTGCCTACCCTCTGCCTGCTAATCTGTGTCTACCAGGAGAACTTGCTTTCTGACCTTTCAAGAAACTTTCAACTATGATTTTTAAAACAATCACAGAAATGTTTTTCTTTCTCAAACGTGCAGTTCCTCTCTCTGGTGAAAGCATTCAGAGGCATCAGATGGGTGACATTGATTGCTAAAGCTGGTGTGCAAGTTCAGTTCAATAAATCGTGAATCTTAGGGGCTAAAAAAGGTTTAGAATTCCACTCTGGGCCTGGGGATAAGGGTAGATATTTATTGATAGTCCTGTTGTTCACGCTCCACTGGATTCTGTTATTTTAGAACAATGTTAGATTCACTTTTAAAAGTTTTTTTAGAGTTGGTCTGACCTGGGAACCAGGTTAGAAAAGGTTTGAACAAATAAAATATGCAAAATGTGGTTTTAAGCCTCTCCTTTAATGTGGAAAGAGGAAGAAAGGTTTTAGTCAGTTATAGCAAATCCAGTAAGGGAACTGTTTACTTAACTCTCACAGTTATTTATTTTAATTTAACTTCTCAGAAGTTTTCAGCTGGGTTTGGTTCATGTGGACTGACATATTAAAGAATGGTTTTTACTAAATTGTGTTTTTCAGTTGTTACTCTGACTTCAATAGTTAAAATCATTTTCTTTTTGACATTCTGATGCAGTAGACCCCAAAAGCAGAAGAAAAATAACTGAAGAGGACTTTGGAAATGGGGAAATATGAAATATAATCCTTATAGACTTAGAATTTAGGTAGGAAGATAGCATTTGAGTTTATTTTCCCATGAATATAAATTTCTGAGGCAATAGTGCATGTTATTTTCCTATACCAACAAAAATAGTGGTAAAAATGCAAGGAACAGGAACACACTGTGTTGGTGCCAGTTGGGTGATGCACAGACTTTGCTGGTTATGCATATTTGTCTTTGGCCTTGTTAGAGCTTCCTTAAATTTGGGTCCAAGCTGCTGGACAAATCTTGTACTTTTATGCTTTTGCATGTAAAAAAGAGGCTGCTTGGAACGAAACATGCCAGGTGAAAGGTCCTTGCATTGTCCTTATATCCTCCTGCTGTCTTGGTTTGCTGGCACACTGGAAAATCCACCCGTTCTCCTGGCTCGTCTGGGACTCCGGAGAGCAGGAGGTGAAAGGGCCAAAGGAGAGACAGAACAGAGAAGGGGAAATGGAGCAGCACTTCCCCTCACACCTTACAGGCCCAGAGAACTTCCCTCTGTCTGGGGTGTCCTGTCCTGGTGCATTGGGTACACTGACTTTTATTCACTAACCTTTTTTCCCCTTCTTGAAAGAAGTAATACAAAATCACTCTGTTTGTATTACCAGTGGACCTGGATTCATTTAGTTTTGATCTGATCCTCACAAAACATCAGAGCTGTTTGCAAAGCTAATAGCAGTGTAATGACAAAAGCAGCAGTGCCAGATATCTTTGGTTTTGCCCTTTTTCTTCTCCTTAATATCAAAGCTAAAAACATGGTCTTGATTTATATGCAGGATTACTGATGTTAAAGCTATATAATAATACATCTAAAGCCTAGCACAGTTTATAAATACACAAAACATGTAACTTAATGGTTGTTTGTGCTGGCTCTTTTATTTTCCTGCATGCTCTGTCCTACCTTTGTTACTGAGGGCACTAATGCTGCATTAATGTAAGCAGAAACAGCTGCATTTATCTTCATTTTATTCTCCCAAGTCACAGCAACATGCTGGAACGAGAGCCATTGTCTGGAGCAAACCTTCTGAAAGTCTTTTAAGGGCATCCATCTGGGCAGACTTTGTGGTTGTAGAAGGGCTGATGCTGTAAGTATTCATCCCACTAATGGTCTCATTGATTTTTATTTACGCTCTTTGTAGGTTGCCCAGAGTCTCAGTCTGAGTAAGAACTGCAGAAGAGGTGCTGAATTCAAGAACTGCAGGCGTGTGTTCAACTAAACCCAGGTTTCTGTATCTGTTTTTAGGGTGCTTGATTGACGTAGTGCCTCCAAAACAGCATTTTCTGTCTGTAGAGAAGCAGAAGAGAGGTGCAGTTGGTGAGCAGTGTTAAAAACCAGGTGTGTAAGTTTGAAAATGTCGATCCAAATCACATTATTATAAGTAGTAGGGAAATGTCATGACTTACTGAGATTAAACAAAGACCTGCTTAGAATCTTGTGACTTCAGCTCATAAATGGATTTCATCACTCATTACAGCTGCATAAACAAATGCATGTGGTACATATGCACGTTTTGTTTTGGGAAGTTGTTGTTTTTCAAATCTCCTCAGAATTTTTTTTAAATTGCTCCTAATGAGCCAAGGCTCCCTGGTTCTGGAGCGATGCCTTGGGTACCTGAGCAGCACAGCCCACTCACTGATTGCTTTTAAAAGGGAATAAAGTTTCCCACCCTCTCTCCCTTTCTGGCAGCTGAACTGCTTTGGCAAGCAGGTTATTTTAAAGGAGAAATTTACAATATGGAACCTGGTGTCAAAACTTTTATTCCTTTTATGAAAGTAGCCTTGCCCTGGTGCTCCTTTGGAGCTATGGAAATGTAATCCCAGCCCAGTCAACAACTGGAGAAAGTCCTACATGTGTCTGAACTTAAGCTAAGTTTGTCACATATTTAATGTATTTAATTCATGTAATTTTTCCTGTTGTTCGTGGCTTTGTTTCTGTGGACGGGCCTCTCACAAGGAATCCTAGAAATGGATGCTCTGTGATTACCCAGGGGGAATTTGTACTTCCCCCATGTTTTCTTGCCAGTGTGTCACAAGTGGGATGTGCAAGAGGAATCCAAGTTTTGGTCTTCCTGCTGTGATTGTTATCTGAAGGAACAAATGGTGCAGTAGTTTGGGATGCTGAGCAAACACTTGTCTGTGGATTTAAGAAGTTGTACGGATCAAAACTGTCAAGCCATTCTCATATCTTGAAGTTTAAAGTAGCTGCTTTCAGCTAAACCCACACTTTTCAGCATCTCCAGGCAGGCAGTTATCAAAGTTTAACCTCAAAAAACTTAAGATGGCAAAATATCCTGGTAATTCTTTGAATTTCAATGTGCCATTTCATATTCACAGCTGAGAAGCTGGATTAATCCTGGGTGGGTAGTGTCTCATTTTAACTTTACACTGCAAGATATTTTTTAACCATATCTAAAGGGAAATTACTTTTTTTATTCCCCCAAAGAAAAATGGCCGAACTTCTAGAGTGGAGTATCCACTCAAGGATACTCCATTTTTGTGGTCATTTTTCTGATAAAGATTCAAAAATCAAATTTAAAAATGGATATTGCTGAGAGAAAGAGAAACTTTTTTCCTGTTTCAGCCACAGCCTCCTCTTTTTACTTATAAAAATCAGAGTCAGGAGAGTAAAAAGAGCAACAGTATGGGAGAGTTCATGGTCAGGGCTGCTTACACGTGTATCCTATATAGGTGGATTTATCCTGAAGTTTGTTTCGCTCTCTGGAAAACCAAAACAGGTAATAACAAGAAATCTCACTTAAACGGAATGAAACTAAGACCTTTTGGCTTTTCTGTCAAGCAGCCTTAATTTTTAGGCTACTGGGGAGAAGTCTTAATTGTGTGTGTTCCTAAAGATTGCTTAAACAATTTGCTGAGTGTCTGAGGCTTTGGGTGTCCTGTCCCTTCTGTTAAAGCCCTTGGAGAATCCAGTTGCTCCTCACCTCTGGAAACCTTCCCTCTTACGTAGGTAGCTAAAAAGATGCCTGACATTAGATACTTGCGCTCCGAAATGTTGCTGTGAACGCCTTAAAATGTCACATTAATATCAAGAACGGTTCACCCACAAACCATCTGGCTTTGCAGATCTCAAAACGATCTTTCAATTAGTTAATTAAGCTTCCCTGTTTCCTAATAAGGCCTATTTGAAATGCTCCGAGGCTGGGGACAGCGGGGCTGTAGGTCTGCACCGAGCAGGTGTGGCAGTGGCCAAGGGTCTCCCTGGGCAGTGGGAGATGCCGGGAAGTCCTGCCTGGCCTTACCTGGATGTGCTGGCTGGGAAAATACCTGGCTTTGTCCTTATAAGGCCAAGGAACTGCTGCCGGGGCCCCGATCCTGCCCCAGCGCTTCCCGGCCCCGCTCAGCCTCAGTCCTAAAAAGGCAGTTCCTTGCTCCTGCTTCCCACAGCCGAGCTCCCCAGGGAGGACAGCTCTGCCGAGCCAGGCACTGCACTCACAGGGAGAGCCGTCCTTCTGGGCCGTGCTGCTGCTTCTCAAGGAAGAGGTTGTGTTTAGGGGCACTGCTGGGCTTCTCCTTCCTCTTGTTTAGTGACTAATGAAAATATAATAAAGAGTGGTGTCTGACGCGCCGGCGCATTTTGGGAACAGGATAGATCCCTGTAGGATCCGCGCAGGGAAGGAGACGCACGGTGGGAAGCAGCTCAGAGCCGGAGTCTTGAAAGCATATTAGGTTATGGTTTTATAATAGAAAGTGCTCAGCAGCAATATGAGCTCAAAGCAATCCGTGTCCTTTTTCCTCCCTCCCCTGGCTGCCAGTCCTGCTCTTTGCTTGTGCTCGCTCAGTCCTTTGTGGGGCCATGCTGGGCTCTTGGTTTCATTTGTGCTGAAAGCCAGGAAAGGGTTTTCTGCTCAGATTCACAGTGTGGCATCACAAAACATTGTGCTCGTGTAACTGAGTGAGTGGTGAGTAGGAAAAAAGGGGGGAAAGTTATTAATGCCCTGTGCTCTTCCTAATGTGAAACCTTTAGGTGCTGTACTCTCCCTCTGAATAAAACCTCTTCAAATGCTGGGTATTTTATGAGACAGTTTTACAGGTTTAATTGAAAATTTCTGAAGGATCTGATTGTTTGCTTACTTATTTCACATGCCAAGTGACAAGCTTAGTTACAGTCTGATAGATTTTTAAGGACAAGTTCTTTACTGGAGCCAGAT
Source organism: Platysteira castanea (assembly GCA_013397175.1). NCBI lineage: Eukaryota > Metazoa > Chordata > Aves > Passeriformes > Platysteira > Platysteira castanea. The sequence continues at coordinate 1,437,893 of VYXC01009539.1, forward strand.
TTTGGACAGGCTTGAATATGCTAATTCAGAAGGAGTCTTGCACAGGATTTTTTTCCTTTTATTAAATCAACAAATCATCCTACCTTAAATTGAAATAATAAAGAGGAATGTTTTTTTAATTTTAAGATCTGTGAAATTCTGGCACTGAGCAGTCACACGCTCATTTCAAAAAGGGGCTTAAAAGAATTCTCTTTCCAGGGGGCTGTTTGGGAAGAGTCCCTGGGTAGTGTGTGCTCTGTGGAGCGTGGGAGGCGTTGGGGTGCAGCCCCAGCCTCTGAACACGTTGTACTCGGGCGCAGCAGTTTGTCTGCTCGGAGCCACATGCTTCCTTCCTTTATCAGGCTGCTCCTGGCAATCCTGCTCAACCTTTGGACTTTATGGCCTCTCTCAGGATGTAGCATTGGTTCCCTAATATCTCTTCTCTTGTCTTTTGCCAAGTTTCCAGCAGGCAATGAGGCCACGACAAGCAAGGTCACAGGTGTTGAAGGAAGTCAGCAGCACAAACAATTATTATTATAAAACTGGGTTCTGCAGTTGCAGGGATGAAATGCTGCTCTTTACAAATCTGGCACACCATCCCCATCTTTTTTTTTCTGGGTTTACAACATGTTTTCTGGCTCCTTTTGTACCACTGCTAGGTGTGTGCTGTCGATTTAGTGGGTGGGGTTATGAGTACTGATGGTATAGATTAAAAAAGAAAAGAGAAAGGAGATTGCCTTGCACTTATTTAATGCATGTTGTTAGCTGAGAGCTGGTCTGGGTTCCTAATGTTGTTTTTATACTGCTGGTTTCTGAAATGTAGAACATTAAAACAAGTTATTCCCATGGGTGAATGGTAGTAAAGGAAATATTTAGACAATAAGGAAGAGGGTGATTAGAGGGGATCGTTGATCGGGCAATAAGGAAGACGGTGATAGACACTCCAGTACCACGAGGCAGGAGGTGACACACACCTATGGAATTTGATAATTTAGGAGCACCATTTACAGCTGTAGGCTTTGGTCACTAAACATAGCAAAGAAAAGTTTAAGAAAACCCTGGCAAAGGGATGCTCCTGCCTCTGCCAAACAAGGTAGGGGATAGCCAGGAAAAGCTGTGTTGGAATTTAGGGAATACCATTCAGTTAAGTTCTTCCCCTCGTCATTTCTGATTGGCTGTTGGCTGTGGTCCCAGCATACACCTTGTGCCATGTTTTGTGACCCAGACCTTTGGAAGATGTGTGTTTTTGGGAAGACAAGCACATGAAATGACAGTGGGAGGGCTGCTAGAGGCTCAGTATCTGTTGTGAATTCAGAAAGTGCCCACATGAAGCTTTTAAAGTGAAAAACGTTGCCTGTCTTCCATACTCTGTCATTAAAACAGAGCACCTTTAGGGATGTTGGTATTTTTTATAGACTATTCCATCTGCAATCCTTTGTCTGAATGCAGTTACAGTGAAATCAAGGGCAGTCTCCTTCCAGTGTATGAACTAAGTTCAGCTGTAGAATTCAGAAAATATAAACTTACCTCAAAAGGTTTCACCGCTTTAACCACACTGATAAAACAGTGAAAGGTTGTGATTTGAAGGTGAAATTTAGAAAACTTGGGGCCCCTTCCACCACAGAGGTGGTCTGAAGTCCCACGGTGTAATGGTGACTCTACGTTAGCCCTAAGTGCAGGCTCGGCCCTTTGTCCATTGCCTGATCATCAATCTTCAGTTAATTCAGTGGGACTCGTGGTGGGAAAAGGTGAGTAAAGGTATCTGAATTTGCCCTTTTGCCATAGGAGGAATTCAGCTACTGTTCTGATAACCCGGGGTAAAGCACATTTTAGAACAAGGCAATGTTGTTAAACCCATGCGTAGGAACTGTAATCTGTGTTTATAAATGGGACCATTATCGGGAAACGTCACTAGGAATCTAAGGAATCTTTAACCAATAGCTTATTGCTTCCAGGGATGGGCTCTGCAGGCAGTTTATAGAAAGCCAACATTTTACTGTTAATGTGTTTGGCCAGGAAGCAAATTCACTTTGCTGGTAAGGGTGTTTCTATGTAAACTGTACAAACCCATGTGCTTGAGGCTGGCAATGGCATTGCCACTTGTGAAGCAAACTTACAGAATTTAGAGAATCAACCACTACAGCTTAGTTTATTCATTGCTTTAGCAGAGTAGATGGGAAATCAGAACAGAGGAATTAGTACTGGGGAGTCTGTTACTGTTAATTCACTCCTGGTAGTCTGCGGATCATATTCATTGGTATTTCAAAGGCTGTTATCATTTCTTTTTCACTAAGTGGAAATTCTTCTGCCGTAATGCAAAACCCAAACTCATCAATGCTTGCAACAGGCATCCTAAAGGCAAGTGGACCAGTCAGAGCCCTGAGTGACCTAGTCTGACCTCATAGCTGACTCTGCTTTGAGCAGAAGGTTGAACTATATGTCCTTCTGGGGTTCCTTTAAACATGAATTATCTTAGGTTCTGGTGATTTGTAAATGTGGTGACTGTATCTCCTAATTCTATCTCCTTTTGGGGTATCATACTTTGAACCTTTTTTGAGATGGTTGCTTTCCAGAAAAGACTTCAGCACTGAGCACTGTCACCTGCCTAACTCTGATCACAGTCAGTCCCACTGCAGTGAAATGCTGTGTTATCCTTTGAACATGGTTACTCAACCCCTGTGTAGAGAACACAGTGCCAGCCACAGGTCCCAGTGTTCAGTGTGTCACAGCAGCCAGACCATGGGTGTGTTATCCACTTGTAAAATGGGGGCTTAGTAAAACCCACAGGGCCTGAGTTTTTTCATAAGCCCCAAGAGCAATGTATGGTGATCCTGAAGGAGTTTACCAAAAGGAAGGTGGCATTTCCCAGGGCTCTCTTCACGAGTACATCCCAGCTTTAAAGGTACCAACCAGAGACATCTTGAATTGCTGGGCTATAAACTACAGCAGCCCAGCCGCTGTTGTGCAAGCTGTGTGATGCTTGTGGTGAGGATGGGAACCTTAAAAATCGGGTAGGTAAAGAGCAGGAAATGGGAGCCATTACCTCTGTCCCAAGGGAAGTGGTTCCCCCTGTGAATCACAGCCCTGGTTTCGCTGTGCCGCGTGGGAGTGGCGTCCTGTCCCAGGCGGATATTCCCAGCTCCTGGGGCCTGCCAGGTCCGGCTGCTGCAGGGGAAAGGAGCAGGAGACTCCTGGTCCCTCCAGCATCATTGCTGTGCAGCCTTCCCCTATCATCTGGGGAGCAGGGAGGATGAGGATGTGTCAAGCCTGTACGCTGCATGAATCGATGTGGTCCTTTGCTGTTAGGAAGGTGGCCAGAGAGGGGCAAGGACTGCAGTCCTTTACTCAAGAGTTTGGCCGTGTGCCACATAGTCCTTGGGTTATCCCGTGGAGAACAAAACCTGCTGCTGTGTGAGACAGCCCAGGTTGCCAAGTCTTGCCTTCCCCCCCCGCCATGAGTCACCCGGCTCTGGCAGAGGCTGGAGCCCGGCTCACAGTGGCACAGGAACCTCCTGCCCTGGCTCGCACTCCAGCCCATCCTGGAGGAAACCCTCCGTCGGCTCCCGCGCCCGCTCTGCCTGTGCCAAAGAGCTGCCACACCCCAGTTCTTGGGCCTTCTTAGTCATAACGGAGACAGACACCGAAACCAAGCAGTCCCTCCTCTGCTCCCTGTGCTCTGTGGCTCCCAGAGCCTTTTCCAGTGCCCCTTCCTTTTGTTCTGTCTAGTCCAAAGCCTCTGCACAGGGGCTGTTTCCATCCATTCTGAGGAAGAGAAGGCAGAAATGAGACAGATCCTGGCCGTTGAATGTTGGTGATGTTTATCCTTCCTCAGCCCAGTAATGAGATAAATCCCCAAACCTCTGTTCATCCAAGGCTGTGTGCTTCCTGGAGCAGTACAATTAATGACACAAGCCATGAGTGTCCACAGTGTGAAGGGACAGAGCTGTCTTCCTCTTCCATATCTTTCTGCTCTGATTAAGTTCACCTTCTCCATCTCTGATGCTGAGGTGCACAGAGCTGCCCCACAGCTCACTCATGACGAGCAGATCATTTAGAGGTTTCTATTGTTTGTAAATCATGGTGGAGAGAAAGCAACCCCAAGTCTTTTGGAAACATTGTCGCTCAGCAAAGATCTCAGCCCTCGTTTCTTATTTAGAACTTATCATAGAGCTAGAGGTGCAGCAGAACCGATAATTTTGTGAATTTAGGTCTTTGATATAAAGTTAATTCTATGACATTAGCAAGCTGATGCGATGGAATTTTTGTGTCATGAGATGTCTTTGCAGCAACAAAGTCTGTCATTAAATCTTACTGGCAATCCATGAAAGTGCTTGCAGTTTTGGACAAAAGGTGGCACTTATCTAGTAAAGTTAAAAAAGGGAGTGAAAGCCTCTAGGCTTGATAAGAGTGACCCAGGGCAGGTCTGTTGGTTGTTTGTGCATGGACTTCAGCTTTATCTGCTCATATGCCAAGATAGCCAGGTGTAAACTATTTATATTAGAGAAGTTAAGTGTTCCTGGTAAAGTAGCTTGTGGCCTGAAACAAGAACCCTTGCTACGGGCCTGAATTTATTAAGTCAATAATTAGCTTATTAGGCATATAGCTCTGCCTGTTGTGGGGGTCTGAAGTTTATGTTCCATCTGGCTTACATCCAGTGAGTTCAGGTGATTTGGGAAAGATAGTCCAAGTGTACAGTGAGGAGCTGGAAAAAAGATCTGTTGAAGAAACAAAGGGGGAAACCACATACAGAAAGTCTCAGGCTATGTGGGAGGGGAGAAGAACTGAATGTGTCTTTTCCACAGAAGTCAGGTTTAGCCAAAGGGCCAGTCATGAGGGTCAACAAAAGGCCCCCGGACGAAACAATTTCACTCTTATTCTCAGGAAGGAGCCCTGGAAAGAGGATCCACATGTGTGCTAAGAAAAGCCAAACGAGGTTGTGCTTGGACTCCCACATTGTAACATGTGGGTTCCGAAGTCGATGACATGTTCAAATAGGGAAGGATGGTTGGATCTGTTGTCAGAGCCAGTGAACATCTCTGGTTTCACTGGCACCTCAAGAAAGGTGCTGGCAGGTGAATTCCCCTCCTGCCTGTAAGCTTAGGGAGGAAAAAACAAGCACATGGTAGGGAATTAATGACAGAAAAGTTCTTACAGGGAACTGGAAAGCATGGAAGGGATTGCAGGAGTGGGAGTGCAATACTTTCTGAAAGGCAGAAAAATACTTTTTCTAAAAGTAAATATTGTATCTATTCAGATGGAAACAAGTTCTTTTAGGAACATCTGATAATAATTTTTACAGTCAAATATAATTTTTACTTTAAAGGTGTGAAGAGATACTTCTGCTTTAGACAGACTGGAAACAGCCTGAATTCAACCCCCCTGATAGCCCTCAGAAAATGCTGTTTCCTTAGGTAACTGTAGCATCTTGGAAGTTTGTAAGTTTGTTCTTCATGATAAAACAGGGACATCTTTTATTTCTGTATAATAAAAATCTCCCCAGTCTTGTGGTAAGGTTGTACAGTAAGTTGAAACAAACTGTGTACTGAACACAAATCCCACCAATCTTACAAGGTATTTTGTGTTTGTTATTTTATGGTTTTGATAAAGACAAAATAGTCAGTAAAGTCAGGAGGGGAAGTGAAATTGCTGGCTACCAAGTTTTAGTTGTTATTTTTAATGTAACTGTACCCCATTCCTGGATGGGGAATAGGCATGAGGTGACAGGTGGATGCAGATGGAACACCAGGAAACTGGGAGGTCAGGTCAGGCCACTGACACCAGGAATTGAACAAGAGTTGGGTTGAGATTCCCAGTAAACCTACAATTAGGTATTCAAGTTAATGAAGGAGAGGCTTAGCCTTAAGGACATCCTCTTCCTGGTGGTTTCTTGTACTCCTGGGTGCCAAGGCTTGTGGTGTTGAGAGCACAGATCTGCCACAGTGACCTTAATGAAAGTACAGCTCTATCCATCCAGTATCACTGCAGCTTTAGAGGCTGAATTAGCAATTCTGATCAGCCTCTGCTTTTTATGCAAATGTTCCCAGGTGTTAATCCTTGTCTTAGTGTAATGAGGTGGAAAAGCTTTTGGTTGAAATCCAAGCAGCATCTTAAAAAACAACTCATGTTTTTGTCATTGTTTTGACCGGTACACTGAGCCCAGCCTAGTCTGATTATTTTTCAATTAAGAAATATGCTCAGACCGACAGCTTGTACTTTGTGTTTTATCTTCCAGAAGAATTTTTACAGTCTCTAGTTATCAGCTTTAAAACCAGTGTAGGTTTATAGCTGAAAGACTGGCAGATGTTTAGCTGCTGAGGGGAAGTTTAAATACAGCTGTTAATTTTACATGCTGGTATTGTGTGAAGCAATGCCCAAGACTGCTGTGTTATAGTTGGTTTTTAAGGATCCTGGTACCCTAAGAAATGATTTCTGTCTCTTTTGCCTGTTCTTTGTACCTCTTTGTAAATCTTCCAGTGACTACAATCCTGTACTTAGATAGAAGAGCTGATCTACTGGAGCCTTACCCTGGGAATGAACTCCACTAATCAACTGCTCATGACTCCAACAGATGTTTCTGCTTATCAGACAATTGGAACCTCATGTTCTACTATATTTTTAATTTTTTTTCCTTCTTTTGATACTGGCAGCAAATGCCCCATTACACATGTGAGCTTCAAAAACTTGTCACATGATAGCAGGAACAAATTGCTAAGCCAGTCAGCAAAGTTCAGGTTTGAAGTGGTGGTCCACTGAAGGCAACTGGGTCTTAGAAGCCGAAGGAATCATTTATGGAATTACCATGCTGTGGTTTTGTTGTAAATGCCAATATTTTATTTCAGCCTCTTGTATGAAATTTGGAAATGTAACAAGAACTCAGATCACTACTCTTTTTTTTCAAAGACTGAATCACTTTAGGATGTGGAGATAAAGTTAAGTGATTCTTTTGAGGATATGAGTATTATCCTCTTGAAGCCACAGAAAGGGGATGTGAATGGTTTATATGATTTTGTTATATACAGACTTATCTCCCAAGGCAGGTCGAAATCTGTGAATTTTCAGACATGGTGGAAATACAGATGTGAAGAATTTACTTTTTCCTTCAGTTTGTTTAGTCTATTGCATTTAACTTTCCTTTTCTACTTGATAAGTGACTGATGGATTCTTGATCAGTCAGTGTCTTTGTGTGATTTGGGCAAAAGAGAAAATAGTGTGTGTAGAAAGGATGATAGACTGTCACTCCACAAAGATGCAGCTTATTCCACTGCCAACAAACCCAGAACTGCTTCGTGGAAGTGAAACACCTGTTACAAGAGTACAATGGGACCATACAAATTGTGGGCACTGGAGACACTTCTTGGGGATTAAAGCAACTCATTTGCAAACCATTTTTCTGTTAGCAGTGAGCAGTTAATCATGAACCTTCCCCTACCCACAGCTCACCCACGCTGTGCTGATTCAGGAGCCATGGGAGGGCATGGCTAAAAGGCACAGCCAGGAGGTTTATCAGTATTCACACTTCGGTAGCCAAGCAGGAGCCTCACCACATGTGGGATACCATAACCAGAACTTGTTCCTTTCACCCTTTCCCATAGTAAATATCTTAACTTGCTGCTGTTGCTGGGCTGGGATGAGATGATAAACACAATTACAAAGAGCAATGGGAATTGGAAGCCCTTCTATTTATGTGAAAGGTGAGAGTGAGGGTAAAGAGGGCCAGTGGCTGCCTCTGCAGCCCCTCTCAGCATACTCAGTACCTCTGAAAATTTCTCAGCTGATAAATACCTAATCAGTTAAGAACATGGCCAGTAATACCCACTGGGCATGTTGGCAGTTGTTTTCAAGCTGGTGACACACTCTCTTCTTTAAACATCACATTTCTTCCTGTTGTTTTAAAGCCAAACTCCGACCGTTGCCATTTGCACGTATTTGGTGGAACCTGAACTTGGGTTGAAGGTCTGGAGTGCAGAAGGATTTGTGTCTGCATAGAGACAATGTAGTTTTTTCATGACTGTGGACAAGATTTCTTCTTTGCTTCTTGTGCTTTGTGTGTAGATTAGGAAACTGAGGAGCTCACAAAATATGGGGAACAGAAAACTGGTGGATGATCCTCATTAGGACATGTGCAGGCGTGGTGGGAGTGGGAGAAGAGGAATCATTTGGGGAAAGAATCATCTAAGCCAAGGGATGACAGGACTTCCAGAAGAGCTTAATTAGTAGTGCTGAAGTTTGCTGACAAGCCATGGAGAGAAAAAACTGGGTATTGATTTGAAGCTTTGCTAAGTGCCATTGGAAACTGAGAGAAGAATGATGTTGGTGGAATGACCTTTCAAAGGATCCAGAGAAGACAGCTTGATTCCATGCTACCTTAACTTTAAGAACAGACCTGGGAACCGTAGAGAGATCAGAAATCTGATGGCCAGGGAGAGTAATTTCAAGTGGGCCATCAGACTCAGGAGAGCTTGGTTCAAATAGTTCCCAGACACACAGAGATGAGAGTGACGATACCTGGTCGGCCCAGTAAAAGCACTTCCCCTCCCCATTCTGGGGCAAGAGGACTCAGCAAACCAAAGCCAGCTTTGCCTGTAACCCTAAGGAACCCTTGCAGATTTTTGGAGGGGTGTAAGAAAGCTTTGTTACCCTCTGTCCAGCCTCCAGCTTCGTGGCCGGGGAGATGGAGACATTCCTCCTTCCGGGAAGGGTTCCCAGCGGTCTGAAATCTGCGCTAGGGCTGACTGTGAATCCCGTGAGTGTGCCCAAAGCACATGACCGGGATGAACGGGTGCCCTGGCAGGACGATGGTGGGAGATGTGCTCTGGTCAGAGCGGGGGTTCCGTGGGTTGAAGGGGAGAGCTCAGCCGCGGGGGGTCCGGCTGGCTGCTCTCGCTGCGGTTCCTGTGCTCGCTCTCACACACGGACCCAGCCATGAGCTGTCATGTGCCGGCTGCACGCCCACAGCAGGAAGGAAACGGCTGGTCCCTCAAAGTCAGGAGTAGTANAAAAAAAAAAAAAAAAAAAAAAAAAAAAAAAAAAAAAAATAAAAAGAGGAGGAGAAAAAAAAAAAAGCAGCAAACAGCAGGCAGGCTGTGTATTGTCCCGATTCCTCCCGGACTGAAGGAATCCTTTGCCCCATGATTCATGCTGAGCTGTCTGCTCCATCCGGCAGGCACGGAGCATCCGGCAGCCGTGTCAGGCAGCCTCCCACTGGAACTGGGTGCTGCTGGCACCGCAGCCTGCAGCGTTTCAGGATTCTTTTGTTAGTCAGGGCACTGGCACTTCCTTTGGCATTTGGCTCCAGGAAGGCTTGTGTGTGAGGAGGGGCGCTTTTTTTTTTTTTTTTCTTCTC